>WAAD01012107.1:1006-169339 GCA_013389945.1 Fregata magnificens
GGGCAATATAAAAAGACTAATATTTTTTAAAAAAAAAAAAAAAAAAAGGTAATGGCAAAGATGTAAAAGTGTGAAAAAGGATACAGTGGCTGTGCTGATTAGATATGCAAGGCTGTACTAGAGGTCATCCCCCCTCCTTTTGGAAACTGTATAGCCCTGTGCTTGATATCTCTCTTAATAGCCACTGCAAGAAAAGTTTTTAAAGAAACAAAACTAAACAAAAAAGCCCCATTATCGATGCTCTTGTGCTGTTTCACAACATCCTTAAGTTCTCTACATTTTAAATAAGACTGAAGCATGAAGGATTTCAAAGGCTGGGATTTCTAAACAGCCCTGCAGAAGATTACACTAAGTTTCTTTGTATATTGATCTTCAAACTTAAATGCCAAGAATCCACTTATTTGGGATGTTGTTTAAAGGCAGTTTAAATTTAGTTGATTATGTTGAATAATCTGCGGTCTGAGTTTCTAAACAGTTAAGTTACTTGGTCCACATTGAATTTTAGATTGTTAATATTCATGGTTAATTTAGAATACATTTTTATATCAGCTGTACTAATTTAGTGAAAGATAGAAGGTAACTATTGCCTAGAAGTTTAATTGAAGTAAGGACTCTTGAAGACTATTACTGTATATATGTATGTGTTTTCTTCAGAGAAATAATTGCTGCAATATGCTAAGGGATACCTTTTTTCCTAAACAGGAAACCTAAGTAATTTGAATAATAACACTTTGAAAAAATTTTCTAGAAAGATTTTTTTAAAGTTTTTTTCTTTTTTCTGCCACTCAGAATAAAGTCTAGGATAGGAGTTAATTACCATAGGAAGCACTCGTTATCCACTCCATTTTAACTTTAATATAGGTGGCACTGCAACTCGTAAGAATTTTATCACAGTATAGCTCTTTTTTATATAGAAATTGATGTACAAAAAGTTGTAGTAATATATTACCATATGTGCTTTATGGTTAAGTACTAGAGGCTTAAAATCTAACAGCACACTTTCTGTATGAAATTACTTGTGGCCTGGCTAGCAGTCAGAGTCCTTGCTTTAAATTATAGAAAATATAGGCCCTTTTTAATACTAAATTGAATACTTGCTTTTCAGAAGGAAGGGATTAGATTATATCCTTTGTGTCAGTGAATCACACCTTTTCTTTACAAATTCTTCTGGAGAGATGAGGGGGCTCTTTCACCATTAGTCTCTGGAAGGCTTACAAGTGACAGGCTGCAGTGACATGCATTTACAGAAATGGCTGTCAGACAAGAAAGGGATTACTGGTGACCAGTGCTTATGTATGGTACCTTTGCTGGTATTTTTCCTGGAATACACTCCACATACTTCTTGCTTAGACTTCCCTTTTATATTTCTTCAGAAGTTAAGCGTTAAAGATAAGACATAAAGAAACTTCAGTGAATGTGCAACTCTGCAGGCTGGAGTTTGAGTTGCTTCATCAGCCAGTAAAGGAAAGCAAACTCCACGGCCAGATACTGTTTCAGATCTTCAGGACAATTCCTTGTTCATAATGACATATGAAATGCTAATTATGTCCTGTGCTGCTTTTCCCTTGTTTTTTTCAGTTAAGAGAAAAATGATGCACACTTTCAGACAAACTTTCTTCCCACTGAGCTGTGTACTAAGAATTTCTTCTGCTTTTCTGGTTTGCCGATTTATCTTGTCACACTTAAGAATGTATGTTTTATGTGGCAAATCCCTTCTTGTTAAAATTCTTAGAAAACCTGTGATATTGAGAGCGAAGGTTTCATTTATTTCTTAACTGCTTGTGATGAGGTTGAGCTTGTGGGGTGCAGTTCAACCTGTACAGGATTCAATACTGTCTTTTGGGGTACCTGCCATTGTTGACCATTACAGATATGCTAATGGGCTTAGAAGACTTCTCATCTGATCCAATATGGGATATTTCACGGCCAGTATTTATTAATCAGGCCTAGTCAGTCTGAGATTTTGTAATTTGTAATTATAAAACAACTAGAGATACATTGAAGCTTAGATGACAAGAAGGAGTATAGCTTAAATATTCATGGTTTTGATTTAAAAAAAAAAAAAAAAAAATCCTGACTAAACACGCTGTCAGTAAATAGCTGTCCAAAGTACAATTGCCATTAGATATTCTCTAGTCATACAAGCTTTTTTTACTTCCAGTACTTTGAAGAGGGTAATAATTTGCCGATAAGATTCTAGTCTCACTTGTAAATGCTTCATTTTACAAGAATTATCCTTTACATAGTATGCTTTGGGAATGTTCTTTATGCAAGGGACTTTTGCCACAAGGCATTTGAACTCAGCCTTCTTGATTAGCTAAGGTTTACATTCAGTGCATTTTAATTGTGTATTTGTGATGGGGTATGTTGCGATCATCTTGTATATTTTAGTTCTCTTTTTTTTGTACTGTTATTAGTCTTAAAATAGTCCTCTAATTGCACTCTATGGAAAGACATAGCAATTACTAACATCAAAGTGCATGCAGTAACCTGAAGATTACAGTGTATGATACCATCACAAACCTTTTTTTGGATCGTACATTGCCAGAAAAGAGGTGTCGAGTTTAACAGAGAGTATTCATAGTAGCAACCCAAAAATGTGTCAGGTATAGTTACCAATGTTCAGTGTATCTTTTATGTAGTCTTTCAGACCAGTATAAAAGCTTTCATAAAAGGAAAACTAACCTGACATTTCAAAAAACTCCAAAATGGTGCACATAAATTAAATCTGGAGGAGTTTGGGGTAAAACCTCTTATGAAAAGGGTTACGATTAAATGTTTTATGCAATGTGTATGGCCTTCATTCTTTCTATGATGGTAATTTTTTTAATTACTTCTACAGGTTCAGTCCATGCCACATCAATAGCAGCTTCCAGAGTGGAGCAAGCACTGTCTGAGGTTGCTTCATCTCTGCAAAGCAGTGCCCCTAAACAAGGTCCCCTGCATCCTTGGATGACTCTGGCTCAAATATGGCTTCATGCAGGTACTGTGAAAGTAAATTTCTTTCTTGTTCTTTCCCCTCCCCTTTCTTGCTAGCCTAAGGACTTGCAAAAATCTGTTGGTTTCATTCAGAATCTGTTCTTGCTTATCACATGAAACTTCTTCCAGGTGTGTGTGTGGGACTGAAGCAGGTCAAGAAATAAAAAGCACATTAGAGTTGCTCATATGTAAGATCATTTATGTAAGATAAGGCAGTAGTTTTATAATGCAGCTGTTATCAGTGAGTCATATCTTCTGTAGAACAAAGGCAACACTCTCTCCCTTATGGGTGAAGAATTTAGTTTCTGAAGTACCTTGAGTATCTTAGTGTTTGGAAGTTTAGATGCCCTAATTCCATTGGTTGGAATGAGGTGTTTGTAAGATTATTGAATAGAGTTCCTGCAACTAGAAAAGCTTTGTCATTGAAAATAAATAACTCTGCATATGTGGAAAAAAAAGGGTCATAGTACTATTGAGCAACCTGTCCCTTGCACCTGTGATAATGAGCTGTCATTGAGTTCTCTTCCTCCTAGCTTCATTAATGTAAAAGATCCAGGACTGTTTTTCTAAATGTGGACTCGTCTTGAGTGGATTTAGTATTGTTATGCTGCTTCAAGCCTCAAGCTAAATGCAGTATCACAAGTGGCTGATAAGTAAAATTTTAACCAGAAAATGATTATCCAGTGTATTTTTACGCAGTTAAAAATGTATACTGTGCAATTGTGTTCATTGATACTTGCATCGGAAAGGTGTAATTTAGAAATCAGTCAGCAATCGTTCTGCTTTGGTCTGCTCTCAGACTTGAGCATTTTTCAGTGACGTAATTATTTTTTTTTTCTTCGTGTTTACATTCAACGAAACAGTGCTGTATTTTTTAGCGTTTTAATTTACCTATTTTGCATTAACAGTTTTATTGTGTAAAAGTCGTTACAGGGCAATGGCTCCCAGTTATTAATCAGTGTTTTAGAGAAAAAGCCCAGAAAGTTGGAAAGAAAGAGCAATGATAGTGATTAATAATAGTGATCTCATTTGGGGGTGGAAGGGCTCGTCAAAAGCAACACAGATTAGAACAAGGCAACATCCACCAGGGCATAGTGTAGTTATCTGCCCGGCATTGTGCCGTCATTGATTTTAAATATTTAGAAACCATCACAGATGGCCATCTACAGTAACTCTTAGAATCTGTAATGTTGATAATTTCTCAGCCTTCTGTGACAGCTTGTTCCACTGTTTATTTTCTGGTTTTTAATTTTTGTTGGTCATGTCCTGTTGCTGCTTATCCAGTCCATGCAAGTGACTGCTACTGTTTTGCCCACAAAGGAGGGGTCTGGACACTCTTTGCTGATTCCTTTTTAGTTCACAACTTAGTCAGGTTTGCATACACATTGGTGGTCTGCTGCTGCAATCTGCTGCCCAGTCCACTTCCCACTCTTAAAAGTATTTATCTCAGCAAGCGTGGTCTGTAGGCCGTATTCTTGATTCCCAGCAGGAGGAAGCGTGGGTGGGAAGTAGGAGAGAGTTGGGTTGGAGAATGAACTAAAGGGTTAAAGATTCAGGGGAAAGACACAACAAAGTATGAAGAGTGCTCTGACTCTTTGTGTTTGGGGAGCAATGAAAGAAAAAAACGAGATGAAAAAGAGCTTCTGTCTGCCTTCAGAGAAGTAACTGCAACCTGAAGTCCACTTCCTCTCCACTTTGGAATGATCCTGTTCTTGATACTTCAGGCTGGTCATTTGTGCTGAATTTCAAAGTGTTTATGTATCCTGCTATTCAGCTACTTGTCCTGCTACAGTAAATGCCCTGAGGCTTGAGAAAGGCTCTTTACTGTAAGAACATTCAGAATAAAGTGTTTTCTCAGAAGCACAATGCAAAGCAGATATTCTGGAAGGTATCTTCATCAGTATATATGGGTTGCTTGCATAGAAAACAGTAATAAAATTACTTAATGCCTTACTTACAGCACATGCTCTTTAAATAAAAGTGAAGATTTACCATTGGGAAATTGCTTCCTTTTTGAGACTCATGCCACGTTTAACTGTTTGACTCCCTGTATGGTTGTGCAGTGTTTTACTTCTTAGTGGGGGGAAAAAAAAGTATTTACCCAAACTAATATATATGATGTGAAAAAGAGAAAATGCTTGTTCTTATGGATATACAGTGTCATTCTAGCTGTCATTAGTGTAAATGAGCATGGCATTCAGTCCAAAGAAGTTGATTTTGCACACATGTGGTGGGTTGACCCCGGCTGGACACCGGGTGCCACCAAGCCGCTCTGTCACTCCCCTCCTCAGCAGGGCAGGGGGAGAAAAGGAGGTGGAAAGAAACCTCCTGGGTCAAGACAAAGGCAGTTTAATAAGACGAAGGCCACGTGCGGAAAGAAAAGGGAAAGGACAACCCAGACCCCCCTCCCCACCTCTCCCCACAGCGACGCCCACCCACCGCCCGGGCGGCAGGGCCCCGGCACGTGCCGCGGCTGCTCCCCAGCACAGAGCCAAACGGCCCCGACCACGAACGCCCCCCGCTTCCTCCTGCCCCCCAGCTTTTATCCCTGAGCGGACGTCACACGGTGCGGAACAGCCCCGCTCAGCCCGNACACAGTAACTGGCTTTTAATTTTTCATCTTGTGTTTATTAAGGGACTGTTTCAGCCTTTCATTTCTGGGCATACAGTGTAAAGGTGGAAAATCAGGCTTATTTTAAATGTGAAACAAAACGACTTCTGCAATTAGTATGTTCTCCAGTAACTCAATATTGAAAACCAGACCTATCCCCAAATGGTCAATGGCTGTGATGATCCTTTGAGAAATGCATCAAGACTGAACTCAATATTGCTATGCAGCTTGATTGGAAAATAGATTGATTTCTCAATAAAACGCAGGTGTCAGCATTGGAAGGGTTTGAGCCAGAAGGCATTCTTGGCGTTCTCTAGGTGGAGACATGAGGAGAGCACATCAGACCTGGCAACTGGTTTCTCTTCAAACTGCTGCTCCTCTCTGAGATTTTCCTACAAAGTCTGTTGGCACTTGTCAGTTTTCCACAACTGATTTATTTGAATTTGCCGTGTTGGTTTTTAACATTTTTATTCAGTTTGAAGTCATTAATCTTAGAATGAACAGCTCTCCATCAGTTTCAGAAATGAATTGAATGAACTTCCATGCTTAACACCTAGCCACAAGTTCAACTTTCTATTCATTCTATCATAGTTTTTCAAAAAGCCCACTGTATATTCTGTTGAGGTGGCATAATTTCTGGTAAAGGAGAAGTTATTTTTAAAATAACTCTGTAATAACTTTAAACATAAAGGAATTATTTTGTTTAAATTTAATACTTTTAGGAAGGTCTGTTATTAACTATCAAGCTTCTCTGCTGCAGTTAGTGAGCAGGACAGCAAGATTTAGTATCGCTTACAGTAACGTAATACTAATTTATAAGCAGTATTGCAAACTCTGTTGGCTAGTGTTAAAAGCCATTGCTACCATACTTGTTTCCCCTCAAGGAATACAGAATTTCAACTGTAGTCTGTTAAATTAGCCGATCTCTGCTTATTTTTCAGTCTAGAATTATTGTGGTAGCAGATAATCGCCTACTTAAGTCATTTTCAGTTCCTGCATATGATTTGCTAATGATTATAGCTTTTACTTAATACATTTTGCAGTCTGTGTAAATTATATTTTTCCTACCTGTCTTTTCATTGAGCAACTTGGGAGTGTGTATTTAAAACTATGTTTCAAGTCTGATGATGCTGGAGAAGAGACAATAAAACCAGGAGAGCTCAAATGGTTAGCATTTAAACAATGTAGTGTATTTTTATACTCACTAAAATCTTGTTTCTCACGTAGTAATATCGACCATGTAGGTTTTAGAAAAGCACTCAAGAATGAAGTACCCAAAGTGTTTCCAAAATATTTTAGGGTTTTTTAAAAAAAACCCTTTCAGTACAATTCACATTTTATGCTATATGTCCAGCTCTCAAATTATGGCTACAACTTGCTCCTTGGATTCTACCAACAGTTAGTAAAAGTAGAATCCTAGAAAAAATTAACTTCTCCCAAATTTAGATTTTTATTTCAAAATTTTATCCCGTCATTATCTTCCAGGCTCGCTATTCCTTAGTTATACAGTATCATCTCTGACTAGGTGAGGTGGTTCTTTCAGGGCTAGGGGAAAAAAAAGTGTTGCTGGATCTGCAATTTCATGTGTTAGTTCTTATGTGGGTGAGACATTTTTCCATCAAAAAGCATTTCATTAGTTTCTAAAAATATACTGCATTAATCTGTACATCCACATGGACATACTATTTATGTTAGGTAGAATGTGTTCTGTGAAATCACTGAGTCAACCGAGGAGCAACATAATGCTCTTCTGGTAAAAAAAGGTCTGTTCTCCCATCAACAGGGTCAGGTCTTAGAGGAAGAAAATAATTTACTCCAGCAACCCTACAATAATGGGTTAAAAAATAGAAAATGGGTAGGACCTTTAAACTGTGCTTACTCACCAACTGCTACTGAAAGTCCAGTTTTTGTTAGTCATTACAGATTGATTTTGATGAAAATAACTGTGAATTTTCATAGCAGGTATCACCTGTAAGTTAAGGTTTATACACTCTGCTGTACTGAAGTTGACTAGTTAGGGATACTATTCAGCCCGTTTGATGCAATTATCTCAGAAGAAAGCTCCTTTAAAGGCACTCAAACATCAGTCCCAATCAGAGTTTTAGGCATAATCCGAAACCCACTACTGTAGTGTGAGATCCTGATCTGACAGCCTTTAAACCAAGATGGGTGGCCTCTACTCTACAGTGAGAAGCATGTCTTGAACAGCGATAGATCACTTTGCTGTTTTGATGGAGCATTTTGATTTAAACCTTAATCTATAGGACTCTTGTACAGTGTAATGCAATAGAATGCAGTTATACAATTACTTTGAGGGTCAATTTTTCTAGGGTCTATACCAACATAAAAGAAATAGATAACCCAACCCAGAACCTTTAATATTTTTTTCTTGCATTTAGTATCTTTTTATTCCTCCCTTCTCCCACTCTTTCAGCAAGCGATTAAGATAATCCAGCAGAGTAGTGAAATGGCAGTGTTGAAGAGTGTCATAAGAGCTATTGAAGGCAAATACTTCTTCTATTGTTAGTTGTTAATCACTTACTGAATGAACCTTTTTTTCCCTTATAGTCAATCTGATTTAGACAAGTGTGTGTCAGGCTACTCAACTGCTTTCATCAGGAGTGATTTATGTTAAATTAAATATAGCTTCCTTTTTTTTTTTTTTTTTAAAGCTACAGAGTTAAATGTTCTTAGCTTCTGGAGGATATCTTGGATAAAATGCCTGGAAATATGAACAAATTTTGTCAAATCAGAATGCTGATTAAGCATTTCACATGTTCTGCTAACTTAACTAGGAAACTTTTCATATCAAATAACATTCTATTTCTTTTAAAATGCTCTGAAGTAGGAAACTTAGAAGTAGGCTTGCCATTTAGTGATCAATAGCTGAAGCAATTGCTACTGCTTCCTTAATGGCTGACGTGTAAAATTCAGAAAACCCTGTAATTAGTTGTGTTCTCTTACCTACTGTGAGGATCTCTGTGTGCTGTTTTGTGTTGGGTTTTCTGTTCTTAAATAGTACTGGAATACTGGCGTGCTCACATTTTAAAACTAAAATGACAAAATCTGAGGCTTCAGTTAAAAATAACAAACTATAAAGAGTTTTCTGGTATTTAAAACAGCCATTTAGAGGTTCAAACTCCTATTACATTTAGAAAAGCAACTTTCCTGAAAGAATAATTCATTTAAAATAATTGATGTAGTCATTTCACTTAAGCTGCACAATTCTTTGAGGAAAATAGCCTTTGCTTAGAATGAAACTATTTACAAATACAGCACATGTGGTAACATCTAGTCATGGTATGATGAAGCAAGAATCATTCATTGGTCCTCGCTTTCCTTCCACAGCTGAAGTCTACATAGGAATTGGGAAGCCTGCTGAGGCCACAGCGTGTACCCAGGAAGCAGCTAATCTCTTTCCGATGTCGCACTACGTTCTCTACATGAGAGGTCAGGTGGCTGAACTTCGTGGAAATATCGATGAAGCCAAACGCTGGTATGAAGAGGCCTTATCTATTAGTCCTACCCATGTGAAAAGCATGCAGAGGCTGGTAAGTCTTGAGTCCACGTTCATAAGTACTTTTGTCTCAACTTACGATATTGCATTGTGAAATCTTAACTTGGTGTGGGTAACACCAGCTTTGGATCTATATTCTTACTAGCAAAATAGCTTTGGAAACAGTCTTTTCTGGCTTTTTATTCTCTCTTCTGTGTGTGTTGGGACATGAAAAGGATCTGCAGGCAATAAGACTCTTTCAGTCCTAACGGAGACTGCAAAAAAAGAAGTCCTTTGCATCTGCCTAATATTCAGTGCCGCCAGGAAATAAAGGTGGCTCGTGGTAAGAGAAGAGTTGGATACTGTAGTCTAGAGGAAAGACCAGTAATTCTGCTATCTAATTCCAAACTAAAAGTTGAATTCTACATGTTGATTGATTACCATCATGCTATGTGATTTCTTGGATTTTTGAAAGGTAGAGCATCAGTCTTGCCCTCAAAGGAATGTGTAGCTGTAAGTATAAAGGTGCCTTCCCCAGCATAAATGGATAAGTTTGTTTATATACTTCATATATACATACATATGTATATTCTGTTCTTACTATGTTAGGAAAATTACTTTCTTTTTTTAATCCAGTTTTCTTCCAGACAGAGCAGAGTTGAACAGCTGCAATCAGCTTCTTACCCAATCTTTTTGTTCAAAAGTAGAAGCTGGTTTCTGCCTAGGTGCTTATGAATTATTCAGAGAAATTTCTCATGCATCCCTGAGGGTAACATATGAGACAAAAGATCAGATAGGAAGGCAGCACAGGGAAAGTTTTTTGTTTCACCTTTTCAGCATTTCAAGGTATTTGAACCTACTGACAAATGCCAAAAGTTTCCTTTTTCTGAAGAAGCAGGCAGTCAACCTAAAGCAGCACAGCTCAGTGAAAATGAAAGCTTATGTTTTTCTGGGTATCTTTTTGCCCCTCCTCTGAATCCATCTTTGAATAAATAGTCTGTAAACACACAGTGCTCTTCAGAATGACTGAGAAATTAGCTGCCTTAAGAGGCATGTGAGATGAAAAATACTGTGCTTCCAATCTGGGTTCCATTTTCAGTTTGAGTGCAAGCTGGAGGATAACTATTAATTTCATTGGATTAGCCAGTCCTTTTTAAGCATTCTTATAATTTAAATTTTTTTTTAAAAGCTTTCTCTCTTACTCTAGACCTTTTCTGTACTAAGATGTTGTTCTGAATAGATGCTGAGAGATTTATGCTGCTTAAATACAAATATTAAAGGTGTATGCTTTAAAAATACTTGTCTATGTAATTCCATGTGGGGACAGAGTACAAGATTCTGTGTCCTTCTTGATCTTTTGACTATTGCAAAAAGTATTCTAAGGAGGAAGTTTGCAGTGTTTACTCTTGCCTGTCTATATAGATGAATATCTGTACATCTCAACACTTTGTTTGTGTATATTTACCTATTTATTGTAAAGAGATATGATCTCAGTGGCAGGGGAGCTGTAGCAACAGCACTGTGGAGGTACCAGCCTCTATAACAAAAGCTGAAACATTAACTTGTAATATTTGTATTTACAATTCTAAGCTGATTCTAAGTTTAGGAACCAAAGTTCTGTGAAAAAATACCTTATTTTCTGTGATTAATTTGATATTTTAAAATTATTTGATATTGCTTTCTAGCAATGCTTAGAAAGCAATGTAAAATGCTACTGTTTCAACATAACAGTTACCTTAGAGCTTAGATTTATTTAATAAGCTTTGGCAAATTTCTTTTTTTTTGGGCAAATACCAAGTATAGATCATAATAGCATTATGTATAAAATGCAACAAAAAGGAGATAAGATTTAAGGATGGCACAAGTTCTAGCATGTAGCATACATATCCAGCCCTGCCTCTCCAAGTAAAATTACTTGAAATAGGTGAACCTGGATTTTTTTCTTTTAATTAAAATTTTAGAATGAGTGACATCTGACACTCAGTAAAATTTCCTGATGCTAGTGGTTTAGAAGTCTAGATTTTTGATTTGAGATATTATTTTTAATTGTCCAGAGAAGAGCAAAAGCTAAATAAAATGTTTGTTTATATTTGTATGAACAAGAATGGCTTTTTGGGAATAGCCAAGATTTCTGCTTTTATAATCCATCCTTTTAATGAGGATACATCACTCTGGTAAGAAGGATAAAAAATTAAACTTTGAAGCTTTGCTATTTTTCTGTACAACTTTTTGGCCATAACTCTCTTTAAGTAGTTATTCCTGAATATGATCTACTGTTTCTACACAGAAACAATATTGTTCATCTAAATTACTGAAGAAATGTGTGAAGAAAGACTAGAAAGTTTAGTCTTGTGGCTTGAGAATTGATGTGCTTTCTCCTCTGAGTTGTGGCATGTCCTGTGCTTTGGAGTTTCTGCATAAAAACTCTTGCGTTTGTCTCAAGTGCAGACTCCATATTCTGTTAATGTGACCATGAAGACATGCTCTTTGGAGAAGTCTAATGTATTATCTGAATGCAGTTGCCTTTTATTGGCTGGTATGATCTTTTAAAAGACTGTATTTGTCTAAAATTACAATTTTCTAAAGAAACAAGTTATTATTAATTATGCAACTGTCTCTAAGGTCTTCACTGATTTACTCCTGTTTGAAAGATTTACTAAAATGAAAAACAGGGAGGATTTGGTGATGATGTGAAAATTGGAGCAGTTAAGAGTGATGGAAGAGATCTGTTCACCAACAAAATGATAATGATAAATGGGAGGGTTTGGAGGGAGAGGTTAACTCTGCTGTATTTGCCTTAGTAATGAAATGCCTAAGACAACGTGACACCAAATGGTGGGGGCTTGATCCACGACGAAATGACAATTTGTTTAGCTGTATTCTGCTTAATTAAACTTCTTGGGAAATGGAACTGATTGGGTTATACTGTTACATTACCTAAGATGTGAGATAACAGGGACCTGGCTGCAGGGGGCAGTGTGTTTGTGTTCATGCTCACTGCTATATCTTTCAGTCCCTTCTAAAATGTTGGGGGTTTTATTAATTAAATCAACTGAACAATGAAACTAGTTCTTTCAAAGAAAAATGCTGTTAAAATTCTCTTTAGTTGCTTGTTGCAACTAAATTGTCTTCATCGATGATCTGGATGAGGGGATTGAGTGCACCCTCAGCAAGTTTGCAGATGACACCAAGCTGGGCGGGAGTGTCGATCTGCTCGAGGGAAGGAAGGCCCTGCAGAGGGATCTGGATAGGCTGGATCGATGGGCCGAGGCCAACTGTATGAGGTTTAACAAGGCCAAGTGCCGGGTCCTGCACTTTGGTCACAACAACCCCATGCAACGGTACAGGCTTGGGGGAGAGTGGCTGGAGAGCTGCCCGGCAGAAAAGGACCTGGGGGTGCTGGTCGACAGCCAGCTGAACATGAGCGGGCAGTGTGCCCAGGGGGCCAAGAAGGCCAACGGCATCCTGGCTTGTATTAGGAATAGCGTGACCAGCAGGAGTAGGGAAGTGATCGTGCCCCTGTACTCGGCACTGGTGAGGCCGCACCTCGAATACTGTGTTCAGTTTTGGGCCCCTCACTACAAGAAGGACACTGAGGTGCTGGAGTGTGTCCAGAGAAGGGCAACAAGGCTGGTGAAGGGTCTAGAAAACAAGTCTTATGAGGAGCGGCTGAGAGAACTGGGGCTGTTTAGCTTGGAGAAGAGGAGGCTGAGGGGAGACCTTACCGCTCTCTACAACTACCTGAAAGGAGGTTGTAGGGAAGCGGGTGTTGGACTCTTCTTCCAAGAAACTAGCAATAGGACGAGAGGGAATGGCCTCAAGTTGTGTCAGGGGAGGTTTAGACTGGACATCAGGAAGAATTTCTTTACCGAAAGAGTGGTTAGGCATTGGAACAGGCTGCCCAGAGAGGTGGTGGAGTCGTCTACCCTGGAGGCGTTCAAAAAAGGTGTAGACGTGGCACTCCAGGGCCTAGTTTAGGAGTCATGGTGGTGTTGGTTGATGGTTGGGCTTGATGGTCTTAGAGGTCTTTTCCAACCTTAATGATTCTATGATTCTAAATTATTCCTCATACAGTTAACATTTAAATCCATACGTTAATTCACTGTATTCCGTTAAGCAGTTCTCATTTTAAGATCTGCCTTGTTCTCAGGTGATATTTTTTACCATTTGTCACTAACTGAAATTTTCTCCAAGCCAGGGGTTATACTAGCTTTCTATTTGGCTAGCTCTGACTGCTTGCAAGATGTCAAGAGTGAAGCAGTAATGTGTCGGTATCAATTAAGTGTACTTCAGAGAGTGCAGCAGCAGTGCTTTTGAACAAATGCAGCGTCCTTTCTTGTTTTTAAGGGTTGTATAGGGCACTTGGCGAAAACAACGCAAAGTTGTGTTCTAAAGGTTTGAAATACTTCAGTGTTTGTGGTCTGTATTTCAAATCGCTTTTTATCACACCCAATGAAATTTGAAATTTAATTACTAAATTGAAAAATGATGATTCACACTTCAGTTGAATGTCATATATACTTGGTTGTCACCTGTCTGACTTTGGCCAGAATGGATTTATTTGAACAACTTTCTCCATTCTCCCTACCCTTTATCATCACCTCCAGATTTCTGCATTACTGCTGCCTTCCTGCTTTTGTCATTGTTTTCCTCCCCTGTGAAAAAAGAATAAACAGTCTTTTATCTCCTGCAGTCAGAATGCTGTTGTGGAAAGTAGCCCTTACTGCTGACGTCTGAAAAGTCCTGAAACGGGCCATCACTCAGTAATGCCTGAAATGGCAATGAATATTTCAACCCATTGTCCAGGAAACAAATCTGTGTATTCTCTCTCAGGCTGAAAATTTCTTAGCTAAATGTAGCTTTGACATGAAATAGTTTTTCCAGCATCTGTATATCATTATAATCCTAGAAGACTCTAGTATTTTTTGAATATTAAGTAATTCATCGTAGCATTTGCTGGTTAATCCTGTTAGTAGCTTAGCTTCTAAGAGTAGAAAACTAAAACAGAAAGGAAGAAATTACTTATCCAAAATCACTCATGTAGAAATTAGTTTTCAAAAAACATTATCTTAAAGAATTACATTCCCCACTCCACAGTGTTAGACATCTGTTAAAAGTTTCCTATAATTATGCAGAAATAAGTCAGATCTCTTAAGGCTTAGATTAACTATGTGCGCTTTACCTCTCAGTTATAAATATATTGTTATTTATTTCTAACTACATTGACTGTTACATTTTTTTCTTTTCAACCCGAAGACACTTTGCCAGAAAGAAGCCTGGCAGTACGTATGGGTGGTGTATGCTTATGAGCCTGTCAGGGATGTTGAGCTGACCGAAAGAAAGGAAAAGCAGGGAAGACTTGAGAAATGTGAGTTCAGACCCTGTTTGAAGGGGTCAGGGGAGTTAAAGAAGAGAAAGACCAAACACAGTCACCCAAACTAACTTTTTTCCTTCAATGAGGCAGTATTCTCTAGTATTTATTCTTCCTTTCATAACAAGGACCTCAGCTGGGGAACATTGACTAACTCATTTGATTTCCATTGTCAGGCCAGTATACTGTAAAAATTGTTGGTTTAGGCCACGTAGGCTTGTCCTAAGCATTTTATGCTGGTTCTTGTGGGTTGTTTGTGTTGTAATGGATTACTGTAGAGCTAAATGCTAATGCCATATCTCAGTGTTCATTTGACTCGCTCTCTAAGTGCATCTCTATGCACACGGTGGTTGAAGAAGAATGCAGAAATAACAGTAATTGGTTCTGTTAGATTTGTAAGTAAAATATTGTGGGTTTGCCCTTCAGAAATTTCAAGGTTATTCATAGAAAGCAGAGAAAGCAAAACATATGTTCAGGCAAAAACTCACTGCTCCTTACAGAAAGCATTTTACTGTGATTTGACAACTGTCACATCTAAATATTTCAAGTAGTCACATTCTGCACTCTGAGAAAACAATGGCAGTTCTACTTGCATTTTAACACGCCCACTGAGTTCAAGTGACTGAAGGACCACTTTAATACACTTTAAATTCTTCACCTGCCATGTGGCACTCACAGACTATATTCTTTTCTGCCTTGAAAATATTATTTCCCATTTTAGCCTTACAATAGAAAACAATCGGTGCTTAGTGCAATAAAAAGTACGTAAGACCAACGTGCATAGTCATTAGCTTTTGAAATATAACAAAGTGTGAATCAACGTGAATAATCAAGAAAGTTTGTTTTTTCCCCTGTTTGTTTCAAAGTTACCTCCTTTTATTTTTAGTGTTATTGAGCTCAAGTACAACAGTTAACCATTTCATACTGATTCATATCTTAAAGATTACCATTAGAGAAGATCAGTAGAATTTCTTAATTCCTGGATGCTTTATCTGGGTTTTACAGTACTCTTTTCACAGAATCACAGAATGGTTGGGGTTGGAAGGGACCTCTGGAGATCATCTTGTCCAACCCCCCTCCGTGAGCAGGTACACCTAGAGCAGGGTGCACAGGACTGCGTCCAGGCGGGATTTGAGTATTTCCAGAGAAGGAGACTCCACAACCCCTCTGGGCAGCCTGTTCCAGTGCTCTGTCACCCTCACAGTAAAGAAGTTTTTTCTCATGTTCAGCTGGAACTTCCTGTGTTCTAATTTGTGCCCCAGGCAGATCTGTTTTTGTTCAGTATTTGACAACAATAATTGCTACAAATTTGAGTTTGAACTAGAATTTAGTTGCTCTTTTGGAAACAGAAAGTGACTATGGGAATTTACTGCGCTAATTTTGTTTATAACTTGAGGCAGTGAGCTCCCATTTACCCAGGCAGGACTGTCTGTGCTGATCCCCTGAGAACTGGTGTCCTGAAAGTGATATTTTGGGGCTGATGAAGCTTAAGTCCTGCTTCATAAAAGAATTCCTTTTCACATTACCCTGTATTTACTCCAAATGGCTTAAAGCAGCTGTAGCAGGAGCAGATCTTTCAACAAGAAAATACCTCCACTCTTAGATGCTTTTCACCACCTGAGAGTGAGGTCTATAAGGACTCTTCAACAGGTTTCAACTAGTCTGTGCTGTCCTCAGCTAACAGCCCTTACAACAGGAATATTGCAACTGAGCTTAAATTAGTTGTTTGGTTTAGACAATCTGTGAATATCTGAAGATGCAAAGGTAATGTGATTTTGTGCAGCACGCACTGTTGTTGCGCTGAACGGAAGTGGAGTAAGATGGAGAATCTAAGCCATTGGCGTTGTAGTATTTATTGGGAATCTAGTAGCAATGGTTAAGGCAGATTTCTGTAACTTTTTCTTAAGTGTTTTTTAGATCTATTTTTTTTTATTAACTTTCCTGAGATTTCTATTTGAAAGAGAGTTTCTCTCTGAATTGAAAAGTGAGAGGGTTTTTGTTTGGGTGTTTTCTTTTTTCTTTTTGTTTTTACATAGGGGTTTTTGCCTGGTATGCTCAGCTTCAATTTTCTGTTTTCATCTGCTTTTGTGTTAATCTGTGTGATAGATTTTTCCACAGTTTATCAATTCAGGCTCAGCTTGCCAGAAACCATTTTATCACTTCTATTTGTTCCCACTTTAAAAAATGGAAAATTAATTAGTGGTAGATGCTGGCAGAAGGAAGGGATGCTTTGGCTAGAGTTACTCCTCTTTATTTGGCAGGTCAAGAATCATTCCAGTGTTTTTATTGTATTGTGTGGAACTGATAAAATCCCACCCATCAGATAATTCATCACAATTTGCTGTTGCAGCAGGTCAGTCTACAGTGTGCAGTATTACTCCAAAGTTGCTTCTCTTTGCTTGGAAGATGTTAAGAATCTTTGTTTTCAATTTTCAAAATACAAGTAGTGTTCATCTCAAGCTTTGATTCATGTTTTGTACCATAAAGTCTTTGAACTAGGTTCTATTATCAAAACTGAGCTATTATCAATTCGTTTCACATACAGCAAGTCCAGATTAAATATCATAATTCGATAGGTAGCAACCAAGTATCATTTCAAGTTCTAGGAATAAAATCCAAAGATCACAATGGCCCAGTCTGGATCAGGACTTTGGTTTTGCTAGACGTCATAACATAGCAGCTGAGGAGGGATTCCCTGCCCTACACTGTCTGTTTCAAGTAATTGACAGGCAAAGAGCTGGGGAACAAGGGTACGATCACATACTGTTTGCGTAGTGGTAACACTATTTCGGATACATGTGTAAGATACATCCACTTGCCCAGAGAGGTTGCGGAGTCTCGCATCCTTGGAGATATTAAAAATCTGACAGGACACAGCTGTTGGCAACCCACTCGAGGTGACTCTCCTTAGAGTTTGGATGTAGACAATCTCTAGAGGCCCCTTCCTACCTCAGTCATCCTGCGATTCTAGGAATGCAACAAGACAAGCTTTGTAGATAGAGGTAATGATTTCTTGTTAGACAACATGATGGGAACACTTGTTTGTGGACAACATCTTGTTATGGTCGTCTTCCCTTATTTTTACCAGTGGTAAAAATCTATAAAGCACAGATTTTGTTCTTTCTTCCCTCATTTCCACGGTACATTACCCATAGCAATCATGGAAGGAAGGTGCAAAAGATTAATATATTTCTCAACTGTATTCACTCATCTTACATGCATGTATAATATACACATATATGTATGTATACATATATTCTCTGCTACAAACCTGCCTTAATATTTTGGATACATCTTATTGTCTTTGCACTGTAAAAGTGAGGTGCTGTCAAACCATGTGCCACGCAACCTACTTGTTAACAACTGGTCATTGTCTTGCAGGCATTGCAGTACCCCGCAGTTCCATAAAATGGCCCATTCTGTGACAGCTAGTTAATAATGATGCATTTTTTGATTGTTGCCAGTCTGATATTTCTATATGCTTGATTTGGCTGGTTTTTTAATACTTGAGATTTTTAATGATTTTTTTTTTTCTTAAGCATGCAGACACAATGCATCTGGACCTGCAAGAATGGCCAGTTGATTCCAAAATATTTCCAGTCATGCTCCTCATGCAGCCTGCTTATGCAATATGGTTGGGGAATGCCCATACGGAAGTGTTAGTGGCAAAACAATGCAACTGAAGAGCCTCAGTTGGGATGTTCACAGATTAAGTTTTTGGGCTTCTGTCTCTCTCTTGATCATTTTCTCATGGGAGGTTCAAGTATACCTTGATGATCTCCATTGAGGCTTCTATAGGCAAAGATGTGTCTAATATTATTTAAAGAACACAAAATATATATGACTCTTTACAGTTGTTTACATGGAAAGTATCTGCTTGTTTCATGGTACTAAGTAGAGATGATGAACAGACCAGCAAGCTAGTAAAAGCATCCGATCACAGCATAATGAAAAAATTACTTTTCCAGGCTTTTTTTTTTTTGGGGTGTTAGAAGGGTAATTCCCATTAAAAGTCTTTCCAGAGTCTTTCCATCTCCTTATGCATTTTACCCTCTAAAGGGCTGACTACATTAAAGTCATTGTCACCTGGGTTTTGTTGATATCCAAAGTAATCTTTGCCTTTTCCTCCATGCCTTTTGCTGGGTAACTAGCCACCTAAAAGATGGAGGGGAAAAAACATACAGATTTTTACTGGTGGAAAAATACTAACAAGCAAGACTAATGTAAAGAATGAAATTGTCAGTAGTCTTAGTCCCAGTAATTCAGGGTATGGCCAGGAGGCTTCGTGTCAGTAAAGTGCTAATAGCTGCTCTTGATATTTAAGTTCTCCTTGTTTAAAAAAAGAAACAAGAGAAGGGCTGGAAAAAATTGAAAATGTGTGCTATTCCCTACTATCCTCTGTAGTCTCTTACATCCCTTTTCATGGATACTTACTCGTGGTTTTTTGCATGGATCTCAAAAATACAATTTTTATTTCGCTCAATGTGAGAATTGCTTTGCAAAACACTTTTCAAATTAGGTCACTCTGCTGAAGTATGCACTGGGCTAATTATGATTATTTTGCTTCTCTGGGCATTTTTGTGCTCATTGAATTTATTAAAGTATTACTTTATAGCTGGAGCTGAGAACTTACACAGCAATCAAAACTATGTGGCACCTGGTATGCGTGGCTGTCTTTCCTGTAGTCTCTAAGGGCTTTTGCTTGTAGGCAACATCTGGCATCTAATAATTTATAATTGAATTTCATATAATTAATAAATATTTTTAGGGACTTATTTTGGAGTAAATATAAAGAATGTGGAAAAGGCTGTAGAGAGCAGCCATCCTCAACTTTAAATGAACGAAAGGGATTTTATTTTCCTTTTCCTGAGAAAGGTTCTGTTGTAGAATTCGGTAGGTGAGAACCCATTAACTACAGGAAAATGTTTGAGATATGAAGTAATCTACGTGTGTTGTCTCTTTTTTTTCTTTTTCTTTTCTTTTCTTTTCTTGTGCTGCATAACTTTGCATACTGGTGAAATATACCTAAATGCTACCATCAGCTGCAATCTGAATGAGACAAACCATTCTGTGTGGTATAGTTGTGGTTGTTAGTAAGTGTGTGAGAAACTTGCAGCACTGTAGCCGAGTGTCTGAGACCTAGCTCTTTAACAGTCTCTCTTATAATAATGTATTATTATAAAATTGCACAGGAGTTATCAGTGCATGTATTTTGCTATAAATCTCTTGCAGTTCTCAGGTGCATTTCTGGTGCGCTGATGAAATTACCTTTTGCTTTACATCTATCCCAGGGGAGCTTGACTTGCTTTGTCCTGAGACAGCAGACTGCTCTTGAGAGGACCAGAAGTTACCTAATCAATTATGATTCCTTTTTTCTGACTAGGAACTATAAACAACTTGTTCTTAAAAATTGTGCTTTATCTTATCCTCATCAAACAAAGTGGCCTACCTTAATGCAAAACTAGAGATCTGAGGCAGCTGTCCCTCAGGAAATTATTTTAATGCTTGCTTTTGCCAGGGTTATGTCAAACAGCTGCATTTCCCAGATAAGTTGTCTACTGTGGTACAGTTTTTTCTGCAAATCCCCAGTCTGGAACAGTCTTTTTATGTCTCTCTCTCTCCAACTCATCTCATTTTAAATTTTATTTGAAGACCTCTTTCCCATTTACTGAAGCTTTACTTCCCTGCTAGCCAGTATTGTACTTAGCAGTCCTTCCCCTGCTCATGAGTCTATTGTTTAAAGATGAGTTGAACCTTGCGCTTTGGAAGGATTCAACCAACTTCCTATGTGTGAAGAGCACAATATAATTTCTCCAAGATTAGTTTTCCTTAAACATAGACTGTGTTTTCTGGTAGCTAGCTGGTTTTAGATGGAGTTAGATAATTGGCCTTTAAGGTTAGTGCCAGGCTATTTTTTATGTCAGCATATTTTTTTAATCTAGATGATCAAACTAACAGAGAAAGCAATTATTTCAGTGAGCTTTAACGCATGGGAAAATCTGAAATGTGTTTTGTCCGTCTCTGAAAACTGTGCTCCTTTCTAAGGTTTGATGGTTATTTTTCCATTATTCTTCATAGTAGAGTATATTTTTTCAATGAGCAGCAACAAATGGTACGAAGAAAGTTATGTGCAGCTACTGTTCTTCAGAAAGCTGCCATCTCTTGATTTCTCAGTAGGGGAGAGGAGGCATGCTGTTTGGCCACCTTGCGTACTGCATCTCACTAAAAAAGGCCAGTGTTTTCTCTGAATAAAACTGACTGCTGTCTTCTGTAACTAGAGTTAGGGAACAGGAGATGAGAATGGTCTTTTAAGTAAAACCACTGTGGCCAAAGCTGTGGACTGCAGGAGCTCTTTACTAAAAGCCTTTGGATGACCTGCTTCTGTGCTGTAACTTCATTGCAATCAAATTTCATCTGCACTCTTGATATTTATGTGCTAAGGCAATAAATTAAACTAAGATATGGCTTGGGGTCAAACCTTGAAGTCTACTCACCATCATCCATCTCTATTGGATGATTGGACTAGTAGAAACTAATTCTTAACTCATTTTTATGTTTTTGTGTGGCTCTATGCCATCTGTAGTTTGATTTGTTTTCCTATATCTAGCTATATTGAAACTTTACCAAAATCCAGACAAAGTAGTTCTACAACTTTTTTTACAACTTCCTCCCCACCCCATCTATCTAATCAAATACTGTACAGGCTAGCTTAGTGTCTCACCACTGATAAATACATACTGTGTTTTATTCCACTTTTCCCTATTATGATACTAACCATTCATTTCGTCAACATTTGTTCTAAGGCTTTGCATGTAATTTAAGAAAACTGAAATAATAATTTTCTTTCTGAAATACAAACAGTATACTACTTTTTGGTAGTAAAAATGCTTCCACTATTAACTTGCTAGCTAGTCTTTGATTTCTTCTATTTTTCTTTTCTGTCCTTTTCGAGGATGGAGATAATCCATTTCTCACAACTTGATTATCTGGATCTCTCTGGTTTTGGTTTTACATTGCCTTGGAAAAGAAAATTCCTTTACTTTTACTTTGAAAGTCTGGATGCCTTTTTAATCTGATTTTCTGCTGAGCATAAAGGATCTTTTCATGCTGTTGCTGTGACATGATGTAATATTAATGTCAACACTATAGTTATGAGCCAGTGTCTTGGTAAACTGGTATTGATGCTGTATATTTGGCATTGTGAAACAATGGTCTGAGTTTCAATTTGTGTTGACTTACTTGGGTAATGATTGAAAAGTCTGGTCAACGCTGCAGGCTCACTGAAGCCGTAGTAAGCTGACCATGTTTAAGCTGGGTACTGGGTACACCTATATCGGAGGCTATGTTGTACAGTTTATTTGCTTGAGCCAGTTATCTATGTGTAAAAGCAAAAGGACCAATGTTTTCTAAAACTAGACTCTTTCTAGTACTCTGCTGTCTGCAAGTAAACGTGCCCATCGTATGTTTAATCCAAGTTCACTCTACATGAAACATACTGAATGCAGATTTAGAGTTGCTAACGCTTTTAATGCCACTTCTATCATGGTAAGCTGCTTGGCTGAACTGATACGAGTGGGAAAATGCATCATGAGTGAGACTTAGTAATGCTAAACTTGAAAACAGAAGGCTGTTTTGGGCTTTCATCACTTCTCAATCAGCAGTGCAGTGTTGATCTGCACCTTTTTAATTCTGATATTAATATGCATGGACTTTATAGAGAGCAAAAAGATAAGAACTTTTTAGTTTCAACAGTTAATCACACATGTACAAATCTAGTCTGTACATTTTGTTAAAACACTGAATTTGCAAAAAACTCTTGGCATTTGAAAAAAATACCATTAGTTATAGTCTTTTTTTTACCTACGCACTATAAATTTTTACATTGTTGAACCAATAGCTGATTTAAATCTTGAATGCAATATTTGATATTTGGTGGCATAGCTGCATTTTTAGTTTCAGCTCTTTGTATTTTTAAGCATGAATATTTAAGTGAGCAAGTTTAGAGGAATAAAAATATAGCTGGCTAAGTTGAGCGGCTGCAGATAGTATGGCAACTAAGACGGTATGGCAGATAGTAAGACAATGACTGAAATCTCTTTTACTCTTTTTCTAAATCTAAAGTCTGGATATTTAAAAAAGGTTATAGTATTTGTTTTCATAACAACTTTGAGTGGTCAACATGTTAAGTTTCAAATACATTTTGCCCTGAAGTATGTATTATTTATTCCCAGTCAAGAAATGGGGAAACTGAGGCATAGATGCTACGACTCACCTAGCTTTAAATACAGTACAAGCCTCCTGATTTCTCATTCTGAGCATCACATTCATGGGACTCATATTTAATTCCTGTGCTTATTCTTTCCAGTGCATTTACACTCTGAAGAAAATAATTTTCCCCACAGGGATCTCCAATGTATCAGTCAGTCTTGTTAGGGCAGCAGCATCAATACTCTCGCTGCCTGCTGAAGGGAGCCTGCAGGGTGTCTTTTGTGGGTTTTGACTTGCAAATGATTGGCAGACTTTAGGAGGGTTTTCCCTTATGATATTTAAATTTAGCACTGTCACTGATGGACCTCGTATTAAAATGGAGATGATTAAAACAGCTCTATCATTTATGAGTGAAAATTATCTTTTTGATAGTTATTGCCTTTGCGTGCAGTTTAAGTGGAGGGATATGTGGCAGCTCCTTGATAGCCATTTCAGCTCAGCCAAGTAAAATGAGGCCCTTGGCTCAAATTCACTGCAGAACTTTTAATACTTTTAAATAATAAATCAGTTCATTTACCTATATCTCTCTTCCCCCAACCATCTCCTTTTCTGGAAGATTTTGTCAATGTTGTCTTGGATTTGCTCAATGAATATAATATTTCCCAAGTCATTGACGCTGAGATGGTTGGTGGAGATGGCTGTTTGGATAGCAGACTGTTTCAGAAGTATCTGTGGCATCCATCAGTACTTTGTTTCTGAGATTCCTTTTTGATCTGGTTTTGAAAGCTCAGTTAAACTTAGCACTGTTTTATACTAATGTACTTTTATAGGTAATAAAGGTAAACTACTTCCACAGATCTTTCTTTGTTATCTTATGTTATTACTCAGTAAAAAGTACAAAATTCAAGAAAAGCTAACTTCAAACCAGCAGTAAATATGAAGTCTGTGGATATAGAGATCTGAAGGAAAAAGGATTGCTGCTTTCATTTTAATGGGTTGTTAGTTTTTCTCAGATGTTCTGTTCAGGTCTGTGCTTTGATGCATCCTCCTGTCCTACAAATCAGGCTTCTTACCTGGGCTTAAACAAAAAAGAATTAAGTCTTGTTTTATGTCCTTGGGGGAAGTTGGAAGATATTATAGCCCCTAACATGAATTGGTGAGCACATACATAACTCTTGCATATTTACTCATGTGTAGCATGAGTCAGATTTGGAGAACTAATCTCATAAATTTCGTTTTGCTGTTATGGTGTTTGTGTGCTCATGTAATTACCATTATATGCAATAAGTGCAGTTTTGAGTAAGACTTCCCCGGCCATCTTTTTCCTGAAGAGGCATAATACCCTCTGGGGAAGGAGATCAGTTTGGTAAGGCGTGGCAAACCTTAACTCTCTGCTCCCACTCTGTGATTAGTGGGAGGTAAACAAGAGAGGGCAGTTTAGTACCTTGAAGTTTGTCAGGATGGTTGTAAATATTTATTATTGTCCAGATGTTGACGTTGAATGTAGTTTAGTACTGAGGTGCACTTACAAGAGTCTTGGGAAACTAAAAAAGCTCTGTACATAACAACACATTACAGCTTCTTTCTGCTAATCTCTGACCTGAAATGTGTGTAGTTTATACATGTGTGGCTTTTTCGCACAAATCTGAGAAATCCTGCATTATAATAGATGCTGTTGTGGTGCTTCAAGGAAGCTGGCTTTCAAGAAATAGCCTTTACATGGAATTTAAAGTTGCTTTTAAAAACAGCTTTTCTTTCTTAAGAACTGACATAGAACTGAAGGGAAAAGAAGTATTAGCAAAACACTCAGATGTTAAAATGGAGTGCTCATACTCAAGAGCCACATATCTTCACATAAAGCATTTGACCTGGAAGAAATCTTCAGTCTTTTAGTACTGCTAAACCAAGCAAAGCAATTCATGAGCAGAGCACTTACTTGGCAGAAATATGAAAACATGAACAATGTTCACACTGTTAAAAGCTAAGCACTGCGAGGAAAGACACTACCCAAAACACTTGAGCAATATAGCATGTTTTAGTAGCCCCATTAGCATGCAGACATTTGATTCTTTCAATTTTTTTTCTAAATAGTTTGATGAAAAATCCCAAAGTTTTTAAATGCTGCCCTCTTACCCCAGGAGCTAAACTTCATAAGTGAAGTTATGAATGTTTCTTTTATGGATGTATCTGAAGTTAGCATTTGAGTTAAATTTTTTTCTGGGTTGTAATTCATTGATTAGTCTTTTTAATCAATGTTAGTGGTGAAATGATTTGTTGCAGCTCAGTGTGTTCAGTCTCCCTCAGCCACTACTGATACACTGTTTATATCCCACATGTTGAACTTGCTGTTTAAGATTGACATCCTTAGGAAATCAGGCTTACTAAATCATTATTGTTTGTGTGTGTTTGTCAGCTTTGCCTTCATAACTTTAAAATTCTTTAGCCAGTTTCATCTGGACAGAAGAGGGAATGATGTAAAAAAAAATAATTTAGGCTAGTTGCAAGTATTACAAAAATAGAGGCAGTAGGAAAGACTACTGGGGCTGTTTCATGATTTCAAATTTTTATTAGATATCAGGACGTACACATGAGAGTGAGCGTTTGTAAATTCTCTGCTGCAGGGATATAAGACACAGTCATTAGTAAACCAAACCAGGCTTCATTACGGTCAGTGCTCATGGAGATAGCTGTTAAAAGTTAACTTTTAAAAATTATTCTGGAACATAACATAATGTATTCTGCTACATTAGGTTACTTAGCTATATGACTTGATAGCATAACATATTTAGACAAAATAGTGAATTGTGAGTGTTATAAAGACCTTCTCAGTAAAGGGCTATGGAAATAACATTTTTTTAAAAAATCATGCAGATTCAAAATTTCTTCTGTACAATACACAGTGTGAAAATGGTTTCAGAGCTCTAAATCTACAGGGACAAAGATTGTGTTGGGTAGCACTTTGGAAAAATACTTGCCTTCTATCAAAGGTGATCTGACCCACTAAAAGAGAGGACTGCTTTTGCCTTGGTTTCTGAATTAGAACTTCTCTGCTGCTAAGTGGTTTTTGCTCCCTTAAGTAATTTAAAATAAAAATATAGTTTTAAAAGTATATTCTCTCATTTAAAAACAAGCCCCTTTATTTTCTAAATGGGAGCAAGTAATAAATTAAGGCAGATGTTGTCAAGTGGTTACAAATATTCAAAAGACAAGCAAGCGAATCTGTCAGCTGCAGAGCCATTCCAATTTCCAAATTTTTCATGGTCCTTGTTACAGTTTGTCCTGACAGCTGACAATAGCTTCTTTGGGATTCTGTCTGGTTTTTAATTTATGACCATTTGAAAAAGGGATAGCCACAACGGCATCAGAACAGATGGTATTATGAGGGTCACAGACCCAAAGACTTACCAGAGGGCTATGAAATGCTATGACACAAATGCAGTCTGTGATGATGCTTTGTCATGTTAATTGAATGCCTAGCCAGAAGTTGGTAGGTTACAGTTGCCAGAAATAACTGTTCTTGATCTAAAGTCTAAAACAGTATGAAACGGTCAGATCTATTAAAGTAATTGACACGTCAAACTTAATTTCCTTTAAAATTGTGATATGATAGTGTGAGCAGCTGGTGATCTCTATTGAAAATAAATGATGTACCTTTAGCCTGGGCATCCAAAGTCATCTCATTTGCTGCAGAATCAAACCCTAAGCTTCCTAAATTTGGAGGAAGTTTTATTAGTAGGTGCAGTCTTTCTGCCATGTGCATTACGTTCAATTTAATGTAACATTTATATCTGAATATTTTTACCAAAGACAAAATCCATGGATGTTTAACACAATAGCTGGTAGGAAATGTTTGTATCTCACCCCACACTGATGCTGTAGTTCTTATCATTGAAAGTGGAAGCTGCCGCTGTCCATTTCAGCTCTTCGCTCAGTGAGCATTAACTTCCCAGTTTGCTTATTCTGATCAAATCCTAGCTTTATGTGGGAGTGCCTTTTTTGCCGTTCTTGTGTTCTTCCTGCCAACTGTGCTCCAGTGAACTAGAAAAGTGACTCAAACGGACAAGATTCTGACACTTGGGAAGCAGGATTCAAATCTATTTCAGCTGCCTGTCAGCTGACAAT
This sequence comes from Fregata magnificens, assembly GCA_013389945.1. NCBI lineage: Eukaryota > Metazoa > Chordata > Aves > Suliformes > Fregatidae > Fregata > Fregata magnificens. The sequence goes on from WAAD01012107.1 coordinate 27,794, forward strand.
AGTAAACCAAAGGAAAGGACTGAGGGGGAAACGGCATTTGGAATTACACTTTCTCTGCAGATTCCAACCTCATGCACTAACATTATACAATTTGGAAAATGGATTTCAAGAGCCATAAACCAGCCTCAGCATAGGATTTAACATGCTGTGCCAATTAATGCAGTGATGGATAACCATTTATAAAAAGTCCATAACCACACTGAACTTGTGGTTTGCCTCAATCTTTAACAGGAATGTGATATTCATCATGGATGGCAAAGCTAAAATTAGTAGTGGAAGTGAAAGTATGGAAATGGTGGCAAGTACTTGCTGGTGGAAGAGTATGGAGGAGTTGGCCAGAATTCTGGAAGAACTAGTAGATGAAATAACAAATCATTAGTTCAGTAATATTTAGTGAAACCTACGTTAAGAGAAGATTGTAGGATAGTTAATATACTGCCTATACTTGGGAAGAGCAGTTGCAGGAGAAAGGCATCAGTTTGATTAAAAGTGAGACTTGGAGACCCTTCAGAAAAAGAAATACGATGACTCACAGATATAAAATGCAAGAGCGAGACTGAGTATGGAAATGACTGGAGAGGACAAAGAGCTGGGGTACTAGCTGAGCTGAGCTACATGTCCATTGTTCTACAAGAGCTACATCTTCATTGTTCATGAGTTGGCCAAGCCCTACATGAGACATCATGTCCCAGTTAGCAACGTCATCATCTTGTCAACAGTGTAGTCTCGCCATTAATTTTGTGAGCCTATAGATTTCTCCTTCCCTTATGGAACATGGTGGTGTTCATCCTCCACTGGTTGCTTCATGTCCCCAAAATACAGACTGCCATGCCCAGTAAAACCAGTTGAGGCTGGCCAACTGGGCAGCTCTCAGTGTGAACTAAAGCATAGGTTTCACTTGGGGTTTCCTCCCAGGCTGGCCCTGTGATTCTCTTGTAATCCCAAGTAACATGGCCGGATGACAAAATTGGCTTGTAGCTTCGCACCAGTGTTGTCCTTATACGCAGTGAGCACTGAGGTGACTGAACTGTAGCTCTGGAAAGTCTCTGGAGCGTTTCCTGGGAGGAGTAGGAAACTTTAATAATAATTCATGCTCCATGTAAACATGAGATGAATAAGCATAATCAAAATAAGGCTAAGTGACATTGGCACTGGAACAAATGAAAGCAAACTGGCTAGGGAAAAATTTGGGAAGACGATTTGAAGAGATTCCTAGCACTTACAGTCTAAACATCGTGTGGAACAAGAAATCCTGTGGTGAGGTTGTCGGTAACAACAGGGGAGCAAAATGAATGACCTAAGAGGGCTCTTCTGATCTGATGTTAATTAAACTGAAGACACCTTATTTCTGGCAAGTTTTAAGTAAAAAAATAACAATGATCCACAAAAAGATAGTTGTGAGAAAACGTAATAGGCTTATATGGAGTTGAATTATAAAAGATAGGCAATACTTCAGTTATATTTATCTGTTTGCTTCCAGATCAGTATTAGCAAAAGCTGATTTGTTGCAGTACATTAATGTTATTTTTAGCTTTTTTAAAAATTATTTTTACTGGTTTTTCTCCAAAATACTGTTGTTTGGGTTTCTCTCTTTAACTGTCCAAAGCTTTTTTCCTTAGTTTTCAGTATATTCAACTTCTTCAGGTTTTGTGAAAGGTAAGTCGGTATATAAATAAGTGTTTTGTTTTATTTTTCTGAAAGTGCTAAAAGCCCTTTCTTAGCCAATGGTTAGGGTTTGGCTCTTCTGATCTCCGCCTGATGGTGCATTGATGGGAGGGTGTATGCCTTCCCTTCACACTGAAAATAGCCTACCCTTAAAGATGGATCTGCTGGCAATTGTCCTGTCAGACTGACAGGTTAGCAGTGTGTGTACCTACAACTTCTGCCTTTCATTTAACATCATGTAACATCATGTGGATGTTATCTACCCAGACTTCAGTAAAGCCTTTGACACTGTCTCCCACAGCGTTCTAGAGAAGCTGGCGGCTCATGGCTTAGACAGGTGTACTCTTCGCTGGATAAAAAACTAGCTGGGTGGCCAAGCCCAGAGAGTGGTGGTGAATGGAGTTCAATCCAGTTGGCGGCCGGTCACAAGTGGTGTTCCCCAGGGCTCAGTTCTGGGGCCGGTTTTCTTTAACAGCTTTATCAATGGTCTGTATGAGGGGATTGAGTGCACCCTCAGCAAGTTTGCAGATGACACCAAGCTGGGAGGGAGTGTCGATCTGCTCAAGGGAAGGAAGGCTCTGCAGAGGGATCTGGACAGGCTGGATCAATGGGCCAAGGTCGGTTGCATGAGGTTTAACAAGGCCAAGTGCCGGGTCCTGCACTTTGGTCACAACAACCCTGTGCAACGCTATAGGCTTGGGGAAGAGGGGCTGGAAGGCTGCTGGGCGGAAAAGGACCTGGGAGTGTTGGTTGACAGCCAGCTGAACATGAGTGGGCAGTGTGCCCAGGTGGCCAAGAAGGCCAACAGCATCCTGGCTTGTATCAGGAATAGTGTGACCAGCAGGAGTAGGGAAGTGATCGTGCCCCTGTACTGAGCGCTGGTGAGGCCACACCTCGAGTACTGTGTTCAGTTTTGGGCCCCTCACTACAAGAAGGACATTGAGGTTCTGGAGCGTGTCCAGAGAAGGGCAACGAGGCTGGTGAAGGGTCTGGAGAACAAGTCTTATGAGGAGCGGCTGAGGGAACTGGGGTTGTTTAGCCTGGAGAAGAGGAGGCTGAGGGGAGACCTTATCGCTCTCTACAACTACCTGAAAGAAAGTTATATATTTATTAATGCTTTATTAAAAATAATCTCTTATTCCTAGAGATTATTGCAATGCCACTCTAGCATGTGCTGCTGTGGTGTCATTTTGAAACAGTGATATTAGCCATAGTTATAACTTATGTGTGTACACGCTTCTATATGCAAAAGTCTCTGGCTAAGGGGAAAAGGAAGAAAAATGTGAATAATGTGCTTTAATCGTTGCATTTTTGTTTTATTTTAGTAATGAAAGGACTGGTCATCTTTTATCTTATACTGCAGTTCTGACTCTGAATATTTAATACAGCATTTGTCAGAATATTTGAGAGACATGCACATGCATAAATGCAAAAAAAGTACTTCAGAAGAGTATCATTCACTTCTGATGCCTTTTCCATAGTCTCGGAAGTTCTGATAAGTAAGTGCTGGTTTCTGTAGTATTGAGTGTGTATGAGTATGGACTACAAGGGCTAGCCTTCAATATAGTGACAATCTAGCTAAAGATCTCCAACGTACTCAATTTGAACTCTGACAGTTCTATTAATTATAAATTTTAACCACAGAACCTAGTACTGCATCTGCAACTCTGATTTTTCTCTGATACACAAGCTATTCCCCTGACTTCAGATTGATTTCTTCATTAGAACATTTGATCAATTTTTCTAATTACTATTTCCAGAAGCCACATACCACCAAGCATGTTCATTGTGATTTTATAGAAAAACTGTCATTAATGAAAAACAGCTTCTTAAAAAGCCATTGCTTGCTATTTCTTATCATTTATTCTTTAATTCTATCAGTGGTTGACTGGTGGACAGAAGAACATTAATTTCTTGACATAGTGATAATTTTGCGTGGTGGACGAGCTTTCAAAACCAGGAACCTTCAGATGTACTAAATTGAAATGTAGTCTTTAGGCAGTGGAGTAAGGACACTGACTTCCCAGTATTCTCAGTTCTTGTGAAAAATCAAGCTTTTGCTCAAATAGTTGAATATTGACTCAGTGGGCTGACTGAGGCTCCTCGCTTCAAGAATGTTGCTCTGAGGCTTTCTGTTTCTCTAGCCTGTTCTGCGCTTGTACCATTTTTGGAGGATTTGAGGTTTTCCTCCTCTGGCTATTGAAAGCACTTCTAGGTTAGTCCTATGTCTTGAGTAACAGAAATACAATTTTCTCTACTTCTGACCCTTTGACTCAAAACTTAGGAAATAATGGCATTGGTATCAAATAGTACCTATGAGTGTCTGTAGGTAGCATGATGATGCAGTAGGAAACCTAGCCTTGCTTTTGAAACCAAGCAATGTTGAAATACAGCCACAGGTTAGACTAATAAAATGGTAGGATTTCAGTAGTGAATATACCGTAATTAGGTCATGCACTTATATCTATAAAATGTCTACATAGGGAAAAAGGGATGAGTGTATGAATGACAATATACAAGAATATACTGAATTAAGGAAGTTACTATAGGCCCGTTTCATAAACAGCACTGTCTGTAGCTGTGATCTCCAGCACCTGTTTTCATTGTGGGTGTATGTACCTGAAGGATGCTGTACATCTGGGAACTCCTCTTTTCTCGTTTGTGGGAAAGGTGATGTGTGCTGGGAGGGAGGGGAGGGAAGATACAGTGCTGCTGAGCTTCCAGATGGAGGACGGTGATCCAGAGACAAATCATTTACACTTCAGTGTCGTGGTATCACAGCTGGGAGGAAATGTAAAACATTTGCGCTGGATGACAAGTACTCCAAATTCAGGACTGTCCATTGTCTGAGGACTGAGGTTGTATTTAGTTATTCCCTGATAGCAGTGTTGATGCAGTACTTGCCAGAGCTGTAGCCATCTGACTTCTGAAGGGAGAATCGTCGTGTTTTTACTGTGTTTGTAGATACCGTGTATGAAGTAAGACCCTCAGTATAATTTTCAGGTGGAGATAAAAAGTTAGATAAACTCTGAAGTCACTAGCTGTTTCAGTCTATCAGTGAGGTGTTTTATTTGTTTCCAGTGTGCTTGCTATAGTCAAGTTAGTTCTCGCAATATAGCGTGGTAGTCATGCTGTTTTTATAAGCTGATACGATGTTCACATAAAGTGTAAATCAAAATTACAGCAGACTACTGCAAGATCACGTTGTCTTAACAAGAAAAGAAGTCCCCCAAGAGCTTCCATGCTGGTAGAAGGCTATGATCAGCAATTTTAAAAAACAAACTTCAATTTTGAACGTTTCTGCATTATCGGCTGTGAACAGTAACGCACTAAAAGGCAAGCACATCCCTGTTGGAAGGGGTCATTCATTTTGAAGGGGGTTATAAGTACACAGATGCACTAGCAGCCACGCACGTTCGTTATTTCACGCTGGCAATGTAAAGTTCAGTGAGTAACAAAGCCAAAGTTGTTGTTTTAAAAACCTGTTGCCAAGCAGTAGGTTTTCTCCTAGCAACAAGTGTTTTGCAGCAGGGGAAGCAATTGGATACCTTAGGGGGTATGTTAGCACTGGGGGAAGGGTGAAGAAATAACAAACTGGGGTTGGGAGCTGGCTTCAGCCGTGACACAGAGCACACAGCTCAGTTTCTGGGTGTGCTGGGGATCGAGGAAGGCAAGTGAGGGGGACAGGGCAGGAAGGGACACGTAGAACAGGCAATGTTTTGGCATAGGCAATGAACAAAAATGTTGGCTGCAGGCGCAGGTTCATATTTGTTCATTAGTTGCTTTGGTTTGGTTTAGTGAGTGATCAGCTCGTTGTCCTCATTTAAAAAAAAATCCATACTGAGCTGCTAGGAAGTTTGATTTTGAGCATATTTGAAGAAACACACATTTTATTATTCAAAAGAATTGCATTATTAGAGAAAATGAGGTAAGTAGTTTTGTGTTCTGCATTTCGGAAACAAATTACATATGCCTTGCAGTTTCTTTCCCAATTCAAAAAAATTATATTTATTTTACAGAAAATTATCTTTACTTGTAAGTGTTGGTGGTCAATCCAGTTGTTTTTAAGCCTTATAATATGGACACCCTTCAAAATCCCTGCATTAAAATGCATCTAGGTCTGTTATTGCAGACATAGAACTATGTTTATTCATCATTTTTCCGATGGAATGGCTTATTTTGAACTGATGCGCCATGTCACAATTTTTTTGCACTTGCAGAAAATAGTTACTTACAGTGACTAAACATGCAACTGCTCTTGGTATGTGCCTTCAAAAGAAGGAGTTAATAAATGATTTCTTGTGCAAAGTCATACTTCCATTAGACGGACATGTTTCAGCACAAATTCATCAGCTAAAAGGAAAATAGGAGAGCACACTATATAAATAATGTGCTATTTCACTCCACATAACTGTAAAATATTGATTATAGAATACATCTTAAATGTGTATTTTTATCACAGGATGGGAAATATCAGCTGCAGAATTCTACCTCTTTTTCCACATATCATGACAAATTCTTCTCATTTTGCCTCACTAACACTTCTTCTGTTTCATTATTATAGTATAACACTGTCAAGTCTCTGGTAAACCTTCAAGTTTGATAGATTTGTTTGAAAATAGCAGCCACCTTAACACATGCAAAATAGGCTGAAAAAGCAGCATGTAACAAGGGGCAGTTTTGTGATGCTAAAATTACAGTGCATATGGATTTGCAATGCATACATTGCATATTAAGTTTTGTAACTGTTTATGGTCATAATCCTTGATTTTCAAGTTTTTTAGGTAAGACGGGATGTTTCTATCTTGTCTTTCTGCATACCACGGTTCAAAGTTGATTCTCTCTTAGGCAGGCTGGGACTTGTTTAAAAAAAAAAAAAAAAAAAAAAAAAANAAAATTACTGGGGAGTTGGATGTAGTGAGTTCTTCAGGCCTTTTATTGTAACTTTTAAAAAATCATTATTTTCTACATCTGTATTGCTCTATATCTGATTATACATTTGCAGCTGGTAGCTCATTGGGCTTCAGCAGGTCATCAGCGAACCAGGCAAAGTAGTATTTCCACTGTTCTTCTGTCTGCCTACACTCATCATTAAAAGCAAAATCAGTCCATTTTTTATTTTCATATGCTTACAATGTTTTCTTATAGCTGTTGTTTTTCCAAGGGAAACTTTTAGCTCTGAGGGGTATTTTTTAGCTAAATAAGGTCTGCATCATACAAATTTAGAAGCTCTTTAGCAAACAAGTCATGTAATAGACCTACGAGGAAAAAATTAATATTTTATCTGGTAGAACTCAAATCTCCATAGTTGAGTCTTCTGCAGGTCAGCAGGCTGTGATTCTTAAACATGGTGAGCATCTCTGATGCTTTTTTGCATGTTGTTGGCCACATTTCTTCTTCTCATACTCTCCATTTCTCCCACTTATCAGTTTCCTTCTCTGCAGAGTTACGAGAGAGTTCAGTGCTGAGAGTTCAGCATCCTCTCTGAAGAAGGCAAAAGTACAAATGGACTCATGGTCAAAGTTCCCATTATATTTTTTCCACTTTGAAATAAATTTCATTGCTTTTGAGAACATTTCCCACCTATAGTCTATATTTTTCTTAGAGACAATGAAGTTGTTCTTCTTGATATCAAATGAGTAAAGGTAAAAATCTCAAGTGGTGCTTCTGTTGAGATTGAGAACTGTTTATTTTCCAGGAGGGGTGGAGTAGTTGTCAGACAGTTAAACCTTAAGAAAACCTCCAGCTCTCTTGAGCAGAAATTTTTAGTCACATGGAAGAAACCACAGTGATCTTTGTAGTGTTACTTTTTTACTTTTTTACTTTTTTTTTTTTTTTTTCAGTTTTTTTCTTGAGCAAAAATTTTTAGTCCCATGGAAGAAACCACAGTGATCTTTGTAGTGTTTCTTTTTTTCTTTTTTACTTTTTTTTTTTTTTTTGCAGTTATTGCAAATCTTGTTTAGCCCTTTATGATAAAGCTCTGGTTTGGTGAGACATACAATGGGCGATAATTACGACTTTAATTTTTAAAAAGTTAGTTCCATGGAAAAAATTTGAATGTTAGCTTCTCATTTGCCTAAAAGCAAATTTAAAAAGTGACCTTACTAGACTCCTCTAAATGGCTAGTTTTAATCATGTTTTCAAAATCAGAAATTAGTTACTTAAGCAGTTTTCCATTTCTGTCCCATGTTTATTTTTCTAGATGCGTGTTTTCCATTGGCTGTTTGGTTAATCATTATGACAGGCTAATTTGCAAAGAGAGAAAGCCATTTGCAGAAAAAAGACACCTTTGCAGTGAAGACTACACTACATGCTTATTTAAGCAGTTATGGCTTTATACAATTGCTTGTTGTATCATATTGTTCAGATTTTGAGTGATAATATAACTGAAGGTTTTTCTTGGCAACTGTGTAAAAGCTGCATTTGGAAATTACAATTCATTTGAATGTTTTCCTTTTAAAAAATGCTTACATTTAGCTAATGAAGAATAACCTTAATATATTGAACTGCAAGGGGAAGAATAACTATGCCGAAATATAATTTTGACATGCCCAATATATATCAAAATATAGTTTTGGCTTATTGAAGAAGGTTTTAATTGTAATTATTGGTTTTATTGCGCCATCACTATAGACCAAATTTTAAAGTTACCTTGTTTATCTAGGATACAGATAAATATGTAATGACATACAGAAAGTTATCTAGGTGGAGTAAGGATTTAGGTCCTGTTGAAGTGAATGCTGATTAAACATCTTGTCTTACATGCATTTGAAAATTCCATTATGCATCTTTCTGTGCCCAGAAGACTGAATGTGGTGTGGGGTTTGTTTGTTTGTTTTTAAAAAAAATAAATAAAAGGCCTCATGGATTTGAAGATTTCAGAATCCATTAATTTTGTCATACTAGTTTTGTTCTTTCAGAAATAAGCTGGATACCTACCATACTTTTGCTTTTTAATCTTTGTATTCATTAGTTGGACATTTCTCTGTACCTGCTTGTTCAGTGTAACCCAAGGAATCAAGAGAAAGTTGTTCTTACAACAGAAGCATCAAGCAGTAATATTATATAGGCACGAAAATGTTATCACTCTCTTTCCTCAGTGCAGTTGAGGGAGAACCTGATATTGGAGCAGGAGCAGTGGAAGCTCCCTGGGCCCTCTAGACAAGTCTCCTCAACGTAACCATCAGAGCATGCAAGCTCTTCCTGCAGGACTCGGTCTTAACACTGTTTTGCACCCTGCCACTGCGAGTAGAAGGCTGTTCCAAAATATCTCTACTCCAATTGCCAGGAATGTTTTCACCTTTTTTTGGTAAACTTACTCACAGCCAATTTATACACATGTATTCTTGTGCCAACATTATTCTCTAACTAAAATAGTTTTTCTCTATTCTGTTCTCTCTACTGTTTTTATAGCAAGTAACGTAACTTCATCTCCTTTCAGCTTTTGATTTGCTAGGTTAAACAAACCAAGGCTGTTATTCTCCTCTTGTAAGTTAAGATTTTTATTGATAGTCTCAATAGACATTTTCTGTGCCTGTTCCAGTTTGAACAACCTTTGTTGAATAGAGGAGGCTACACAAGGTGCCAGAGGAGGCCGCACTATAGCTGTGTGCGGCACCGCTGCTAAAGTCTCTGTTGTCTTTCTACCAGAAACCTCTCCTGGTCTCACTTGAGTTTTCCTCTTTCACACTGGCACCTTTTCACACTGTCGTCCTGTGGTTGCCTGATATATCCAAGTCCTTCTCCCAAACTGCTTGGTTGACAGGCTTCCACCATGCCGTAGAACTTCTTCCTAGAGGGTTTTGTTCTGTTGTGATGTGATGCTTGTGTAGAACCTTGTTTGTAGTGACTACAATACCTCCCTGTCGCAGGCAGTACACAGTAATACTCTTTTTTAGAAAGCCAGCCCCTGTAGGCTCTTGAAATTGAGAAGTCCCTGTTGCTCCCAGCTCTGAGCCCTGACGATGGCCTGTGCGCCGTAAAGGGCCGTTGACCTTTCCTTGAGCAGAGAGCATCTGAACTCCACAAATCTATGAGTACTGTTGATTATTCAAAGTGACTGCTATAAATATCAACGAATCGGAGACGTGAAGCAGTGTTTTCATTTCTTGCGATGATGGCACAAAAAAGTCTCTTTGTTTCTTCAGAGATTCCCTTCACTTTCTGCCTGTGCCCCTTCTGATTAGAGTTTTCTCTTGGAGTTTTTTCAATTACGAAATCAACCTCTACAATGTAGAACCGGCTAAAAGAAAAATAAGATTTGCTTAGAGAGTTTACAATATAAAGACATCCTGAACAGACAGAAGCTGGAAGCCTTAACACACTTAGGGGAGATCAGTGGTTTGCCAGAAAAAAAATGAAAACAAATCAACCCCAGAAGAACCCCAAAATTCTCAGCAAGCCAAACATGGGGAAAAGTAATAAACAAACAAAATTTGTAGTGAGCTGCACAATGAAGAAGCCCACACACATTAGAGGCTTTTATAATTGTGTTAGAACCAAATGTCATAAATTTATCGGTCTTTCATGTGAAAGAGCTAGTGAAAGAGGAGCAATAGCAGGAAAGATCCTGCTTTCTCCTAGCAGGATGCCAACAGTTGTCTTAAACACCTCTGTCAAGTACTGCAGCATTTTAAAATGTACAAAGAACAAATAGATTGCCTTAGATTTGTGTAATTCCTTAGGAACTTACTGTTTTCGTCATCTTTTGTAGAATGGGTGTTTTCCTACTAATATTTCTTATTATTTACTCAAATGATTATATAGCAGTTTTTCTAATTGACTGAGGTTCCAAAATCACTATCGCACTTATTTTTCTTAAAGTTTATGCACCTATTTATAAAGAGGATATCGGGAGAAGGCATTCTGTTTAGGTTTTAAACTAACATGCCAAGTCTGAAGGTGCGAGCCATATGTCACTTAGGTACCCCTCTGTGTTTCTGCAGAGTTGATGTGCTGTTCAAGCCCATCTCCAGCCATAAAGCAAAAGACCTAACATTATTCTGCAGATAAACGTTGTCTGTACATCTGCTGCTAAATAGGTAAAGGCCAGAACTGGTAGCTTCAAGATTTTGTTTCCTGTTAGGAAGCAAAGGAAAATATGCAGTGAAGGACTAGGATAATTTGTATCGATTTCTGGGAAATCTTAGAGGAGTTTGGGGGGGGGATTTTTTTAGGGTTTTTTTGTTTTAGGGGTTTGGGTTTTGGTTTTTTCCTGAAGGGTTTAGTACAGGGAGCAAGCATATAATGACAGCTGGTAAACTAGAGGTCAGTTTTCTTGGACGGGTGATGGTGTGAGGTCACCGAAGGATGTTGCTGTGTGGTAGGCGTGCCTGCTCCTTCTCCCTGTGGTCTTTAGTGGAATGCTTAACAGAGCAAAGTCAGGCAAAGACTGCAAACAATTTGAAATGTTCTGTGCCTCAGAATTTTAATGAAGTAATCTGGGAAGGAGATTTACAAACTGGACACTCACAATATATGACATCTGACCATTATTCTGAGAGAGTTAATGAATCAGGGGGTATTATGTCTTCTTTCTCTAGATCTCTCGTTTGAGCTCAGCCCACAGCTATAGTGACCAAATGTCACCATCCTTTTGATGCTCTGCATGAAACGAGTCTAATTTTCTCTCCATTGGTTCTTTGGAAGCAAAGCTCATTGCCCCAGTGCTGCTACCCAAGGCAGGAGTCTTTGTACCATCCCACACTGAGACACCAGTGAAAGACTGACTTTTGGGAGACTCTCTCTCTAAAAAGCTGTGCCCTCAAAACATGGGGGTACAGGATGCGACCTGATGGCCCATGCAAGAGCAGTTCCTTCACTAGTGCTAAATAGCTTATATTCTTAGAAAAGTACAACAGCAGGCAAACAGCTAGTATTTGCTCTAGTTCTATCACCTGGAAAATCTCAGCTACACTTTTTTCCATACAGAATAAGGCAGATGTGACATAACGTGTTTCTGTTGCTATCAGCAGGCTTATATCTGCAAAATTTGGTTGTTTCCTTTGGTCTTGAAAAGAACAGCTTGCATCCTTAGCAAGCAGGGAAAATAGTCTGGCATATTTGGGAAAAAAAGTGTTACCAATATTCAAAGAATTCACATGTTTAATTAGTATAAAATATACAAATCCACAGAGAAAAAAGGGAAGATTTTTGAAAATTAATTAGAGAATCTTGTCTCGAAAATTAAGAACATTTTAATTTTACTGAAGTTAGGTGCATGCAGCCAAACCACCTTTATATATTCCACCTTCTTGCTTCAATTTTTGTAGTTTCACATCTGATACCTACCAGTCACCGACAATCACTTTCCTGCAGGGGAAAAAACACCGACCCTGAGAGTTATCTGATTTTTGGATTGCAAGTACTGTTCACTTGTTCTGGAAATGCTGACTCACTTGAAAAAAAAATCCAAAACCAGAAAAGCCCTCTAGCCCCTTTATGTGAGAACATCTGCTAGGCTGATAGAAATTAGCCTTCATTGCATTTATTTATTTACTTGCCAGTACTATACAGCACTCTTTATATTGTTCTTCAGAGCATGGTCTGCTCTGTAGGATGGAGTTAGCAGTCTGCCCATGCTGAAAGTCAGCCTGGTGGGCAGAATTCTAGAAACGTATGGTGGATAATTCAGGGGTTGCATAGAATTTCAGTACTTTCTAATCATCGGCACTTAGGTTGATAAGGATTTGAGGGACAGATGTACAGAGAGACATAAAAGAAATCGTGGTCCAAAGAGTGGGGGCTGGAAGGGGGAGAAGTCACAAGGAAGCTGTAAGCATGTAATCAGGACGCCTCTCTGGAAAACGAAGATTTGTGGTCCGTATGCATTTTGCAATACAGAATCACAAGGTAAAAATGCGTAACATCGTTGGGATTATTATAATCCCGGAATAAAGCTCTTCTGCTGCATCATTCCATTACTTTTCTGGCACAGTAACATAGCTGAATGCGATGGATGGAGGTTTCCGCTGCCTCATTCAGCCCATATCCTAGTGGGTTTGGACATCCTCTTGGATCGTGTGGTGTTGAATTGGATCCCGTCCTGCAGTGGAAGACGAAGAATCTGTGTCTAGGAAGCTCCTGAGGAAGTTATCTGCCTGCTGGACCTTTATACACTACTGGTGCAATATTACTCCCAGCACACTTCCCGTTCCAGAGGTTGAATCAAATACCATGGCTGTTTCCCACTGGGCTGAACGTGGTTCTGTTACTGCCATCCCTGAGAGCCGATGGTGCCATGTGTATGATCTCAGATGTTATAAGACATGAGCTGGGTGCTGAGAGGCACAGGCAGGATACGAACACTTCGGGGCACACACCTTAGTAGGACTTTAGACACGGGAGCTTGCCACAAAAGCTCAGGTACTTACTGATTTTTGGTAGTTGGGTGGACTTCTTGTTGTTCAACTCAGTTTTTGCATTTCAGTGTCTTTGTTTCCTGTCCAAACCTACTTGACTCCTTGCTGGTGTGGAGTAGCCTGCTCCAGTCCTGCTTCAGGTCGTTTCTTTTTTTTTTTNAAAAAGTATTATATAGTCTGTAATACTTTGAACCAAAGAGTTTATTTCACTGTTGCAACATATTATTTCAGCTTCAGGAAAGTCCTGCTGGCCAATCTCAACCATTTTTCCTTTGTTTTCTTGCAGGCTCTGATACTTCACCAGCTCGGGCGCTACAGCTTGGCAGAGAAGATTCTCAGAGATGCCGTCCAGGTGAACTCCACGGCCCATGAGGTCTGGAACGGCCTGGGAGAGGTGCTACAGGCTCAAGGCAATGATGATGCCGCGACCGAATGCTTCCTGACAGCACTGGAGCTTGAAGCTAGCAGTCCTGTGGTCCCTTTTACCATCATTCCCAGAGTCCTTTGAGAGGGCATCTTAATCAACCCATTTTGGTCTGACTTCTGGGTGAAGAAACCCAGTGTATCAGGCTGCCTGGTAACTGGTTAGTTTGAAAAACTTTAGAGCTACAGGTAACAAACTCCAGTCTTTTGCGGGAAAGTGGCCAAAACAGTGACGTGATGCACTATATTGATGTTAGACTGAGAGGACAAAATGGCTAGCCAGAATCAAATCACTCATATCGCCTACATTTTTGCCCTGGTAGTTTTAAAACATCGTTATATTGTTCATGGATGATGTGCCATATTTTGTTAGTGATACTTGAGTGTTACATAAAATTATAATGGAATCAACTACCAAATGTAGAATAAGTTAAAATTCCGTGGCAGAGCAGACTATTTTTAACAAGGCTGTTAATAAAACTGTTCTCTTCCTGCCTCTCAACCTCTTTTGGCCCAAAGTCAAAATGTGAATTTTCTGTTTCCATCTCCGTTTTAGTCCAAGCCAGAAAATCAGTTGAGTTCTTGTTTTTAGTTGTTAATAACTGTGATGTGTGGCTAACTGTTATCTCTATTTAGAGCAAAGGCTGAGTACAAGAATATTTATATTTTACCAATGTATGCCTGTTACAAAAAAATATATTAGTTATTTAAGTTTAACTTTTTTATGTGAATTCAGAGTTTATTTATCAATGGAAATATGTAAAAAGAAGCCTCAAATGGAATATTTACCGACATTCCTTATACATGACCCACACTTGGCTAAATGGGAAGATTATGTTAATAATAAAATGATTTTTAAATGGAACCTTTCATGTGTCCTGGTTAAGAACCTAGGGAGAAATAGATGGCTTGTTGAACACATTTTTATGATGTGGGACCTGTGGCTGGCTGGCCTCGAAGACGAATGACACCAAAATTAAATGCCCTGAGGCCAGTCTAGAGAAAAGAAGCTGCTCCACTCTGTCAATGGCATTGTTATCTTAGATTTCAGGTTTCCTTAAATCTTCACTTCTCCCTTTTTATTCCTTCCACTCCAGCTCTCGACGAAGCCAGCTTACTCTGCCTCTACATAATACATGGACATTCATGTATAACTTGGCAGTGCTTGGGAAGAGCATGTTAAATATTTACACACTGTTCTTCAGTTTTCTTTACCTGTCTTTGTAGTTCTTTCTCAACATCGCCTGCATTTTGCGTCCCTTGAAGGAAAAAAGTTGGCTGGTAGCATATTACTGCTAGTAATAGGGCCAAATGCTTAGTAGACAAATACTTGCCAGAGTTTCTCTAGGATGCTTGGAGAAGTCATTCGTTGTGATGGATATTCAGGGTGCGTGAGCTGGGTTAGTCGTGTCTGCTCATTTACAACGTTGGGCTTGTATGGAGCCTGGGAAGAATTCCAAGTTCCCCGTTAGACTGGGTATCCTCAGTCTCCTGGGCTCCTTGGTATTTGTCTGATTTGTCGCAAGAAGCAGTTTTAAAGTGCTTAGCACAAGATAGCAGTTGATTCAGAAAAATAACGGCAAATGTTTTTCTTCGTTGCTCATCAGAGAGCTTACCTCAAATGCATGGAGGATCCTCACTGCAGCACAGGCTCTGCACCCTTCAGTGAGAATCTCCAAATGGCAGAAGACTTAAACTTGGGGGAGCTCTTCATTTTTGCCTCTCTTTTTTTCTCCCTGGCATTTCATGTGCCTTTTAGACTGAGGCTACTTTCAAATTGTATCTACTTAGTGCTTAGACCATATGTTCTCTGTAAAATGGACCAAAAGGCTGTAATAGGTACTGTTTTCAGTCTTTTTATCTATTTATCTGTTTCAAATCTTGCTCACTGTGAAAACATTGAAGTTTTCCTTGCCCTTTAAAGTGTCTGTTTTGCATGTTTTCTTCCTACTGTCCGTGGCTTTTTTTTCTCTTTTCTATTTGCCAAACTGTTCTCTCTTTCCTAGTCCCAGCTCATAATACATGCTCTGGCCGTGCTGTCTTTTAGCACCTGCTATATGGTACCTGGTGTACCGCAAGATCCTGCAAAACCTTCATTTGTTTAATTCAGTTCTTTCTGAGGCTTTCTGCTGTCACAGTTCAGTTACTTAAATTTGTAATACCTTTCACAGACATGCTCCTTCACAATATTTATTCACCGTTTATTATAATATCAAAGCTTTTCTAACAAGGCAGTTTGCACCTACATCTGAGACTGGTGGTCTTTCTCAAGAGAGCTTCAGATGAAAGTGGAGAATAGGGGAATTCTGTAATAGCAGAATTTATCTTTGATTCTTCTCATTTAATTTAAAGTCCTGGCCTGTTTTGATAAACTCCCAAAGTGGAAAGGTTAGCAGTCTAATTGTGTCATATCTTTTATTAGTGGAGAAGTTGTCACTGCTGTTGTGTATATCAGGTGAACCTGAATATCTGTTTCATTTTTCTTACACTGGAATCAGTTTCACTGTAAATCCACAAGCTTCTACCTCTTGGGAATAGCCTCAGCTACCTGTTTTTAAAAATAAGACTCTACATTCAGGAATTTTCAGGCAGAAGTGGAAATCCTTGCAGCATATGAATTAAACAGCAACATTTGTTTAAACATAGTTTTCAACTTAAAAGTTACTAGGTTTTACAGCTGTAATTTTTTTTTTTAAATCAAGTAAGAAGGCCAAGAATATTTTTATATCTATTTTAGCTGATATACAGAAAGATCGGCGTTTTGCAATCCACTCTCAGACTGCTCTGGTATCTCAGTTGCAGGAGTGAAGCAAGCAATGCCAGTACGAACAGCCAGTGCTGGGGAAGTATTCCTCTTGGTCCCAATGGGTCAATGTCATCTGCATGAGGATTGCTCCTGGACTTTGTGGCTGACCAAATCTCTATGTTGGTACACAGATCTATGTGTGCTCTTGCTTCCCCAGCCTGTGTCGGAAATAATAGCTGTTCAGATGAATGGTGAGATAAATCAGGGGCTGATCCAGCTAAAAACTAAGCCAAACCCTTGCTCCCTTGCCCCAGCTTTGGGTAGAAGCCTAGTAAAAGCTTCAGGTAGTTCTTCCATCTGATTTACTGCACTAACACTAACATGCAGAAGAGAAGACAGGACTTCCCCTCTGCACAGCAGCCCATACTTGCATCAGTTTAAAGTGGTTATTAAATTGCATTGTCAAGCACTCTAACTGTATCACTATAATGACAAGTTGCACAAGCTTGAGATCTCCAGCCTTTCAACAGGGATCAAATATACTTTTCTCATCCGTAAGACTGGAATAGCAGGTTTCAGAGGAGACTTCCCTTACTCTGCAGTGTGCTTGTGCTACTCAAAACGATTAACATTTGGTGTATTAAGCACATGCTAGAGTGTAGCAACAATCTCTGTTGCACATGATAAAAGGTCTGACTCTGCAGTGCTTACAATGAAAAAACTTATCATTCAAGTAATTGGTTAAAGTTCATCTCTAATTTTGGTGCAGATAACCGCTTTTACTCCACGAGTTATTTAATTTCTTTTTTTGTTTTCATGATTGATAGAGAGTCACAGGAACAAGAGAACCAGTCCAAGCAGAACTAATCCGATTGTATCTTTGAAAACTTTTGTCATTAATTATATGCATTTTAAACATCAAAGGCTATTTTTAAAAATGCTTTGATTTTCCCTGAAAATCTGTTTTTTCCTGAGTAGACTGTTCTACTCTGGAATCATATTATAAGCTTGGGTATAGCAGAGTTCCAGATTTACGTTGCTAATTCTTTGTTTGTTCAGTTGTCAGTTAAAATGACATTTTTCTTAACCATCAATCTGGCAACCATCCTCTCTCTCCTCTAGCATCAAGGTAAAAACCTTGTATGCTAAAATATGCTTTCAGCAAGTACAGTTCTTCAGCATTTCATCTATTTAACCTCATCATCTCCAAACTACCTTCTCTGATCCCACCGGTGAGCTATGCTGGAATGTGTTACACTTCCACATGCATCTATATTATCACAAAAAGCTAGCTGGTAAGAATCCTACTCGTGGACAATAGGGAGGATGATAGTGAATATTCAGCTTTTGGCCTGCGTGGTTGTTGTCACTGATTATGTGAAACTTGATGGGAGTCTCTCAGGCTTGCAAAGCCAGCAAGCAGGCTTGAAGAGATGGGACAGTGAAGTTAAACCCAAAGAGAATCAGAAAGAAACGCAACCCCAAACTTTTTGGGGAAGAAGAGTGCATGTGGGGTGGGTGTTGGTCAGACTTCGTTCTTCCCCATTTCAGGGATGTATGGTCCTAATATGCTGGTTTGCCGCCACCTTGGTCACCGGGCCTTTCTAGTTCCTAGTTTAAAGCACCTCTGTAGCCCAAGTGCCTAGTCTCCCCAACTATTATTTCAAAGAGAGAAAACTGTACCTTTTAATTTCTAAATCCTTTGAAAGGATGTAACCACTTCTGTCCGGCTCCTGTTACGTACCCAGTCATGGGACAGACAAGCACTATGCACCACTGTACTGTCATTTTTGCCCGGATGTTTTTAGAGTACAATGGCTGACAGATGTGATCTTTTGGATGCAGTCCATAAGCCATGGCAGGAACACACAGCAAAACTCCCGAAGGTGGGAGGGAGAGTGCTTTTGCCTTTCTAAATATGCTGCCACTTAGAAAACTTACTTGGAGGAACTGAGTGTAAAAACCTATTTTGGACATTAAAGGGTCAATGAAATGTGTCATTGTTGTGCCCAATTCTTTTCTTTTGTGTCCTTACGTGAGGCGGGCATTTTTGTAGGAGAGATTACCCTTGTCTGCTTCATCCAGGTATAAATCTCTACAGCTTGCTCCCCCTGTCCGCATTGCAGTAGCATGACTAGCTCTTGGCTCCCTCTCTGCCTCTAAAATTGCCTCCCCAGGATAGTGACACTCTTTATGAAATTACTGAAGGCGCCCCATCTATCTGGCTTGAAAATTAATCAGTAGACATAAGACATAATAAGGTAATGATAATATTTGTTGGTTATTACCACAGTGACGTGGCTTTAAAAAGGTGTGGAGTCAGTGCTTTTCTGTTTGTTTCTGTAGCTGAGCCCCCCTCCTCAGCAAGGATGGTGAAGCTGGGGCTCCCTCCGGTTGCTACAGCCAAGGAACGAACACCTGATCAGCATGTGTGCTCTCGGGCTTGCCACCAAAGAGAAAAATGGAGTTGCTTACAATTTTTTTTTCAAGTGTAATTTTTTTCTACACACATGCATGCACGTGCTCACAGGTTACAGAAAGCCAGGTTACAGGTGCATTTTACACTTATGGCAGAAAGTTTTGAGAGGACTCAAATTCCTCTGCGAGTTCACTTCAGCTCCTGTAAAGCTGTCTCCTCTATAAACAGGCTTTGCTTTTCTGATAGAAAGTTGGCAGTGCCAGAAAAGGAAATTCTGACCCCAATTTTCACTTCCAACGCGTGTCAGATGTATATCAAATAATGAGCCTGGGACGTTATTATTAGTGCAGGTTTTCCCAGGATGGTTGTTTTCCAAACAGCACCAACTACTAATGTAGGACTGGAGGGGGCAACAGAGGCCATAAAACATAACAAGTTGCTTCCCTTTCAACTGCCTTGCAAAAATAGCTCTTTATCTGGAGTAAAACAGCAACCTTCTGACTGAACAATTATTTTTTTTCAAGGGTCCCTTCCAGAAGGGTTTTTTTTTTTCTTTCTTCTTTTTAATCTTGGAAGCGAGTGTTTAGGGTAACAAACTCCTGGGTGCTGGAATGGGAACCCTGCAACCTGCAGGGCAGGTCCTATGACCGA
This sequence comes from Fregata magnificens, assembly GCA_013389945.1. Taxonomy (NCBI): domain Eukaryota; kingdom Metazoa; phylum Chordata; class Aves; order Suliformes; family Fregatidae; genus Fregata; species Fregata magnificens. The sequence goes on from WAAD01012107.1 coordinate 47,058, forward strand.
AGCAGCCAGCGACTGCCCTCACTGACACAGGACCTATACACTCTTAAGCTAAAACCACTTCTTCCCACACGTGTGCTTCAGGAATAAGCCCCGCTTGCTTGATGATCCCGTTGCCCTGCTTCTGTGGTACTTCCCCACACTGGCGGCCAAGCTGCAGGAAGCCAGGTTTCTAGAGCAGGTGGTCCTGCCCACCACCCCTGCCTCCCCAGACAGGAGGTGCACGGGGTGGCAGCACCACATGAAGCAGTAAATCACAGCGCACCTGTTTGCGAACAATTGCTTCATGATGTGTGCTGAGTCAGCCAGCATTGGCGTCTGAGAGGTTAAAAATAAAAAAGGGAGTAGGCACAAGCTCCTCTGGCTTATGAAAAGCCCCGGAGAGGGCCCACCAGCAGGTGCAAACAAACCTTTGTACAGTTTCCATCTTCTACTGTCAGAGAACTCTGGCATGTTCTTCATTGTCTGTTTTGTGTTAGAGGCTTCACCTGAAGGATCGCATATTGCAAGGCTGAGCTTCAGCAACAGAAAGGGTTAACTAAACGATGTCCTGGATGCCAGGATGTGGTGCAACTTCATCTTATGCCTGACCCAAACCTACGGCAGCTGCTGTGGAACAGGAGACCTTGTCCCTGCATTTGCTTTGCTCCTGTTGTGTTACATCTGGTGAATGTGAGCCTACAGCGTGAGTCAGACGAGCTCACCGTGCTCATGGCCTTTACTTTTGGGGTTGTTTTTTTACTGCAGAAGGGGCAGTGGAAGTGGGGAGGTGATGTGACCCGCTTTCAGAAATAGTCAGCAATTAGGTAGGTTGGATTATGCCTATTGAGAACATGCCCTCTTGTTTCCCTCGCTGTTTTCATCAAAACAAAGGCTGAAGTAGGGTGGCAGAATGCAAGTGAGTTGGTCTGGCAGTTCCCAGCTGGTTCTCACCCCCATGTACTCACAAGGTAGTTTCCCGTTCTGGCTGCAGAGCACCACGCTTGCCCTAAGAAGCACAACAGGAAAGAGCATGGTGGGTTTCTGTTCCCAGCTGAGATGCCTTTGCTGTGAATAGCAGCCTGAGGTATTATGCTACTGATGTCTCTTGTTACGTTGTAGTTTGAAAAATAGAGACTGGGTGATAATAGAGATGCTCAGGAAAGTTAAAATGCGTTCATTACAACTGTGATGCTGATAATGTGTAAGATAAAAATATACTACATGCTTATGTGGCTGTTCTTGTTCAGAAATAATGTGGACTTTGCCCACTGTAGCTTACAAACGCACCACGAGAATTCATAAGTTGGTGTCCAACAGTAGCCTAGACCCATAGCTCCCAGCCTTGTTAGAAGTGCCGGAGGAAAGGAGGCACAGATCATATAGGTCACAACCGAGAAGACTCAAAACAACTCTCATGGCCGACATACCTCAGCACGTATCAGCCTCACCCTGTGATTCTTATCTGGGACCTTGGTTCCCGTCTGTAGAGAATTTGAATAGGAAGTGATGCTATTGCACAACTATTTCCTTTCCTGGCCCCAAAATGGACTTAATTTATGATTCTTGGCCATTAGCACCACCAAGCATTCAGTGCTGCATATCGTGGGTTGCAGTTTTTTAATCATTCTCTCGTTGTAGGCCCAAATTAGGCCAATAGTAACATAGGGCTCTGGCACATGATGGACTGACCGTCCCGGCAGTCTAGCCGTGCTCGTCAAATAGCTCTGTCAGCATCCAGCCTTCGCAGACATTTCTAATAGGATTTTCACTGGGTGTGATATACTGCAGCATTCGGGATGCAATCTTGGCTATGTTTAGAGAGCAACGCCACCCGTGGATCTTACTCTTGTTTGAAAGAGAAGGGACCTGTGCCAAGCCTTGCTTACCACCAGAGTTGTTCTCCGGGTGATAATCCTGGCGCACAACAAGCCCGCGCTGTTGTAACACCCAGAGATCTAACAGCAACGAGGTGGCCTTGTGGTGTGGCTATACAAACACAGGGCAAGCAAGGGTTTTGCCCAAACAGCGTCGCTCCATCTGGGAAATGAGGCACTGAATGTACTTGCCCACTCAACAGCTAAATGCCTAAAAGGCTCTAGCCAAAGGTGAGAAAAATAATACATTTTCAGAAGTACTCAGTGTCAACTCAAGTCCATTCCCACTAATTTAGCGGGGACAGTCATAAGACAGCTAACAAGTGCTCCTGAGGGCTGGCACATGCTCCAGAAAGCTGGACTTTGCACCATCTTGGAGGAAGTGTACGTTAGCTTTTTTGTAAGCAGTTCAAAAGCAGATGTAGATTCTGCCTCCTCTTTATTCTACTCCCCACTATGTGAATATCAATGCTCTTCTCATCTTCTGATGCTTCGGTCTCCTTTCTGTGCAAAGGGCAACGTGGATCAGTGACAAGCGCTGCCTCCGTCCTGCTCTCTGTCCTCGATTTCCTGTTTCACTGGGAGATACCGAACAATACGCTCCAATGGCTTTTGCGTCCTGATTCCTAGAAGAAAGCATCCTCCGGAGAGCAGCTCACTCAGCCTGAGACGCTCAGGCACAGTGGCAGCTGCAGCCTACGTGAAGTGGGGGTGGTATAAATAGCTTGCGAGAAGAGAGGCAGGAAAAATTACATGGTATGGCACTATGGCCAGCGCTGCAGCATTCGGGTTCAGCTTAGTTCTGCAGTAAGCTTTGTTTTAGCCAGCATCAGAGTTATATTGCGTGGTCCTAAAATTGCCAGTTTTCCTCATTTGGTAAGATTCAGGGTTTCTGAATCTTTTGCAGAAATTTTACTGTGGTATCAGTCACTGTGAGTTTTAGAGCTTTATCTTAGTCACTGGCTTACAAAAAAGAAAAAAGCATATGTTTTCCACAAGTCAGGGACTCGGCTCTCGCCAAGCTTCACTCTCTTGGCTGCCGGCAAGGGCCTTACTCTGTACACTGTCTAGCCTTTGTGAACCCTGTCTTCCTCCTTGCAGGACAGCTAGCTCCAAAAGGGGGGTGCTTTCTCCTAAATTTCCCTCCTTATCCTGCTGATCGACTGCCTTCCCCTGTGCTGTGGGAGCTGCGGGTCCAAACACTCCCAGCCCAGGTTAGACAAGACCCAAACTGTCCTATTGACTGGGTGGAGGCTGTAAATTCTGGGCTATTGTAGCCTGAATAGAGGCTCCAGTAGTGCTGGCAAAGGGCGCTGCAGCTGTGCCCGTGTGCTGTTGCTGCTGTGCTGGTGCCCCATGTTAGGCACGGTCTGGCCACATTTGCACCCCAAGCCCTAGGGGACTGTGGCAAAGCAGTGCTGAAGCTTTAGGGGTAGGAAACAGATGTCTAACGGGCCCAACCCGAGCACCTCTGGCTGTTTGCGGTGCTCAATTTGTATGACACAAACTTCCCGGCTGACCAGGAGATGCTCAGGGCTTTTTAGTGCTTTGAGCTCGCTGGCCCCTGGAAGTGCAGGTTGCTCTCTTGGATGGTCACCGGTGTTCCTGGTGCGTTCAGCTGGGTGGCACCGCTGGTGCCTGTGTTAAGTCCAGATTACCATCTGGGGGAGATGAGAATTTGTTAACTAAACCCTAAACGTTGAGGGGGGAGTGGAAATGGCACTGAGGTTCGTAGTCTGCCTGGAGCAAATCTGTAGGCTGACAGACTTGAGAGGTTTCACAAGTTAGTGCCAGGTATGGCCAACGGTAACCCTCATCCATCGCCCCAGCATGGAAATGGCAGCAAACGCCTGGCTGAGGCCTCGCTTGTGCCCCCAAAGGGAGGTACCTGCTAAGCTGAGCCACTTCACTCAGCACAGCCACTTCCCTGCTCCAGAGCCAGAGGCAAACAAGCTGCTGGAGTGTTGCAACTCGCTGGTAGCCACAGCTGGTGACGACTTGTGACTGTGACTGCTCTGTACACATCACTGTGTCAGATAGACGCACAGCATTCATAACGAAAATTCATGCTGAGGCCATCCCTTAGCAACAAAGCTCTTACAGTCCTCTTACCGGTGCAATGGCTGAAGATTGGGCACCTCTATCACCAGAGCTGCAAAGTGGTGCGTAGCAAAGCTGTCCCGCACAGTGAACCTGCCGCGAGGTGCTGCACCAGCAATACCGATTAATGTCAGCTGACCCTGCTGTTGTGAAAGACTTTTCTGAGTGTCACTCTATATGTACGCTTATCCTTAAATGATGCTCTACAAGACACATCTATGTCCTTCTTGGTTGGCACGACTTGGCTGCTGACTGACCCCTGCCTTCCAAAAGCAAGCCTGGTAATCTGAGAAGCACAATAACTGGCCAGCATCCTAAAGAAACCAGTGAGACACAGTGAAGCCCTTCAACCTCCTAGACCTGAGGAATAAAATACCCACGAATGAATGTAACCTCAGGCAGGAATAAACAGCTCAGCTTTTGCCCAGGTCTTAGCTGAAAGCCCCAGCAACACCAGCACACTGGGTGAAGGCCAGGTTATGATGGTTCCAGTAACTGTCTTCTGATAGTTTCTGGAGCATCCTGAAAGAGCAACACCACAATGATTCCAGTTATTCTCCTCCAGCAAGATCAAGAAAGTCTTCACCTGTGAGATGCCACCAGCATCTAGATTTATATATTGACTACATGCTCCAGGTTCCTTAGCACCATTTACTGTAACACCACAGGCCTCCAGCACTCGGTAAAGGTGAAATTACAAGCAAGGAAGCCTGAGTAAATAAAAAAACCCACAAATATGGTACATCAACTATTTCTTGCACGTGCACAAACTCCCATTTCACTGCTGTTAACAGAGCACTCAGGCCCTTACATGCTAGGTATTTACTGTTTTCTCAGCTCTAACTAGAAGCTTTATAGGACAAGATGGAAGACACTAACAACCACCTTTGATGACCTTTGACCACCTTTGTATGTCCATGGACAACTACCTGAGGGAGCTAATGCACAGTAACGAGGCTAATGTCCCCGTGCGCTTGCTGCAGTGTGCTGGCCATGGGAAGAGACGTACTGGCAATCACTGAGAAAGGAACTTGCAAGAAGTGCGTTAAGCCACCTTCTAGAAGAAAAGCTTAAATTTCATTAGCCCCATAGGGTGCAAGTGTGCCACACTTGGTGGACTGTAAATTCACCATGTAGCTTGCTAGTGAGAGTCTTCCAGAGCAGAGATCAGAGTAATCAGCCCTTCTAATAAATGGAGTGAGATTGAAGAGGCCTGCAAGGGAGCTGCCCCACTTGCACAGTGTGCCAAGGTGCATTACCGATAGCCACCCAGCATTTCAAGCAGTTACTGCTGAGCGGCAGACACTTTCTGCAATGGCTGACATTAAAGGAAGCTCTGAATATGCATGTTGCCCTCTCTGCTGACAGCTGAGTCTCTGATGTAGTGAAATGCAGAACATGCCAAAGGAGCAAGCCTTCCTGAATACATTAGCATCCACCCGGGATATGAGCTGGGACCCCTCGACCGGCTGAGACCAGCTAAGAGACCAGCAAGGGGACACGGGGGCATCCACGCCTCACTTCCCAAGTCTACAGGAGGCTGGTGAAAGTCAAAACCATATTGCATGCAGGAAGCACACAGGGGAGCCCCATGGGCCTTGCTCATATTCAGGTCCTTTGTGGCAGCCTGGGACTTGTTCATGGCAATTCCCAGGTGACCATAGGAAGTAAAAGACCCCCCCAAGCTGAAGGGCGGAAGGGCGGAAGGGCGGAAGGAAGAAAGGGCGGAAGGAAGGAAGGAAGGAAGGAAGAAGGAAGGAAAGGAAGGGTGGAAGGGCGGAAGGGCGGAAGGAAAGAAAGGAAGGAAAGAAAGAAGGAAGAGCTGTGTAGTGGTTTCCATCAACCTAGGCTGGAAAATATAATTCCTCCTTCACATCATTGAAAGCCCACAGGTGTTAGCAGGCACGCTGCTGGGAGCACAACCCAGCTTCTCCGCATGCTGTTACTTGCTGATGCCACGCTGCTCTGCATCACTGGAGGACGGGAATAACAGAGAAACAAACTCCCCCATATCCAAGACCTGCACCAAGGAGCTGAGCAATTCCTCCTTGGCCCCACAGGTGATCAACAGAAGCCCTGATGCACAGACTTAAGGCATTTCAAGAGGGTGCAGGCAGGATCAGCAGAAACATATCTGCCTCTTTTTTAGCCTGTCCTCTCTTGAAGTCGGAAATCTGATGCTGAAAGAGACCTCGGGATATCGCATCCCTTTTGTCCATTGTGGGGCAGCACTGCCTTTTCCTTGCTGAAGCGATGCAGTGGGGTCCTCTGAGCAACAGGCTCTGCAGACCTTCCAAGGAAACAGGCCATTCCCAGGGGTTTGCATCTTCCTTCACAAAATTTATTGTCCAGGCTACGGCTCAGGTCGCAGACCTGACCGGGCAGCTGCCTTCGTTGGCTCAGTGGGAACACTCATTACCAGGGAGAGGAGGAAACTCACTGAATTTTAATCACATTTTGGCTGCCAGTGCCAAGGCCAGGACAATATTTGTTTACACGATTAGAAACAAGATGTGTTACAAACACATAGTCTCATCAGCAATTAGTACCTGAGCATAGCAGACAATAACCTCCTGGTTGAATACAACACAAACCCCTTGGCTATGACCTTCTGGAGTGACTTTACCTCCAGGACCCTGATGTTCCCAGAGCTCGCACGAGGGAATGGCACCTCGGCCAGATTCCTGGTTTGACCAGGAAAAAGAAAATATACTGGACAGCTAACAAGGCCTTAGCAGTAAATGCAGCTAGAAGAAAGAGGGAGCCTATGTGCATCAGGCATAGCTGCATTTGGTGAGGGACAGTTTTAGCTCTCCATCAGGAGCAACTCAGTGGGAGTCAGTGAGCCGCAGTGGTTCAGAGGAAAACAAAATCGAGTTGTTCGTGTCTGCGCAATAAGGCACAGAGGAGAGATGCGAGACAGCGACAGGCTGGGGTTAAAGCACCATTCCCCTTCCAGGGGGGCTGGACCTCAAACAGAGGTGGGAGCTCAGTGAAAGTCTCATGATGGCTCTTTGCAGAGCTCAGACTGCAGCTCACTGGTGGGTCGGGCCAGAGAACGGAGCGGCACTCGATGGGGTTGGGAAGGGAGACGGTCTTGGGCAATGTTTTTGCCTGGCCTGCCTGCAACACGGACAAACCTGCAGTGACAAGACTCCTGCTGCCAAATCCCCACCAGATCTGTGGGGATCTTTGCAAACGATAGCGTGCAACCTCCCTTTTATGGGAGGGTTTGGAAATGCAAAGCACCTTTATAACTGCATCCCAATTCATTACATTCTGAGCAGTTACAAAACCTGTGACCCCAGCCGCAGCACCACGCATGTTTTGGGTCTCCCTCTCTCTCTCTCTCTCTCTTTGTGCCCCTCTTTAACATTAGAGAGGCAAGTGCTTCAGCTTTTACTTGAAAAATCTTTAATGCAACGTCTAAAACCAGCCTCCCTTAACGACGCTGCCTATTTAGGTATCTTTTGCAGCTCATCATCTGTCACAAGAAATGCAGCACATTTGGTTTTTTTATACTGCAAGAACTGGCAACACCCTCTGCTTCCTAAATCTTCCAAAATAAGTTGCACACATCTCCGGATAATTTGCAGACAAGCTAAAAATAGGAAAAGCCAACCTCTGAATTTAATTTTTTGCTTTTCATTTTTTTCTTGGATGTGCTCTCTGTGTTGAGCAGTTGCATTTCCCGTTAGGTCAGGCACTAGACAATAGTTTTCCAAGAGCCTGGAAATGAGAAAAACCCATAAAACAATTCCACATCCAGCAGCACGGAGCTGCTGGCACTCACTGAAAGGTCTGCCCTGGAAGTGGCCTGGGTTGTCTCTCTACTGGCTGCCTTCTTTATACTGATATTTCTCTTCCAAAAATCTTCCCAAGCTGTCTGCTTTTATCTACTCCTGCTACTTACTGAGCCTCCCTGGTTTTGTCAGGCTGCACATCCCTCAGTGTCTTGCTCCCACTCACTGCTGAGATTAATGCTGTGTAATATTCCAGAGCTATCACATTCTGTTGGTTGGAGCTCATCTCGTTTTTTCTCAAAATCAAATTTAAATTAAAAATAACCACAATTGAAAGCCTGTATACCTAAGTTGATACACAGATCTAGGAGCAAGTAGTGGTTGGGGGGGTAATGAAGGGGAGGCCATGTCAGACAAAACGGGGAGTCTTTTTGATGTGAAAAAGGTTCTCCACTTTATTTGGGTGTAGGCATGCAACTTGTATGAGCCAACACTCCCTAGCATGCGGTGAAAAGCCTGCCTAATTTGGAGCACTCGGGCGCTTTGGATTGCCCTCCACAGGTTTCCTGACCAGGTCAGCAACAAGGCAGGGACTGCACCAGCCCAAAGTCTGAGGGATGTTAGGAGGTGGAGCGAAGGAGCCATCCTGCTTCATGGACATGCTGTTGGCGATGAGTGATTGGCTCAGGGCAAGCCTGGCTGCAGGACAGTGGTGCTGTGATTCACGCCCTCGGGCTGGGAGCCAGCTAGGAAACAGCCAGGAAATCAAATTCTCACACTTCTCAGGACACAGCCAGGAGGTGGGTGGGAAACCGGGCAAATCTTGCTAGTGAATAACTGCAGAGTCTCTTGGCCCGTCTGTCCCCAGCACCGGCAGGGCCATGCCAGAAGATGGGCACCCTGCTCATGTCTGTTCCCAAAGGAGCTGGATCTGACCTTCCCGTGTCCCACAAACGGACCGAAGGATTCGCCTCCCTCTGCCCAACCCAAGGGCCAGCTCCAGAGCACAGCAGCTGATTTCACCACTCATGGATAGAGGAGGCACTTTCTGCCCACACTTGCACTTACCTTCAAAACAGATGTTGCTCCTTTGCCTTTCAATGGAATAAATGCCATGAAGCACTACAATGGTAGTTAAAAATGTACTTGCATACTACGTCACGGAAGAGTGGGCTAGTAAGGTAATGATGACTAACTCCAGTGTTTCAAACCAGGGGAACTGAGTTCCCTGGAAGAGCAAATTAGGTGTCATGTTGTTACTGACAGCTCCTACAGCAGCCCAGTCGGGTACGTGGCAGACAGGTCTCCTGACCCACAGAGCAAAATGCCGATTTACGTGGTACAGAATGATGTTTTTCCTCCTAGGAAGGGCAGTATCTGTGGGCTGGAGCTGATGAAATCTGCTCTGCTTCATACCTTTTGTGGGCAATGCTAGCTGGACAAAGCCTCTCTTCTGAGCCTTTCTGGAGAAAGAATAAACCACCTTATTCCTGCATGTATTGAACTCAGCTGCCAGCCATTTTCAGTTTGTTGCAATAAACCAAGAGCTTCTAAACTCTGGCTGGCGTAAGAGTCCAACAGCAACGAGGTCAAAAAGGAAAGAAGCATTCTGTGCTTTGAAGAGAGTTGGTATATTTGCCAAGATCAAGCACAATTTTTTCTCTAGCCAGTCAAGGGACACAGAAGCTTTTCCAGACGTTGTTGTCCAATTCAGAGCAGTTTGGCCAAAAGTAATATTCTAGAGGAATCCACTCTGGGCTGAATTTGGATTTTATTTTTAGTCAAATGATCTGTCTTTCATGGCAAGGAGGAAAATACTGTACAATCTATGTTCAGGCATCCAGAAAAATACTGCTTTGAGACACACCGCAGTAAAAGCAACCCCACCACTGATTCTCCTTCACATTGAAGTGCAGCCATAGTGCCTATCATCAATTTATATGGTGTCCAAGCTATTCCAGGGTATGGAAACATCGATGCACTGTCAGTGGGGCTCACTCCCCGGCACCCTTTGCCCAAGCCTGGCTCCTGCAGAAAGTCACTTTTCTGCCACCAGGGCTTTGGGTCAGGGGGAGGCAGCAGCAAGCAGCGGGCCTCCCCCTCTGCTGTCATGGCCCAGGTGCCCAGCCTGACCTACTCCCTGGCTTCAGGCTTCTCTGCAGAAGCACTTCCTTCTCGTTATGGCGAGCAGTTTTACAGCAAGGCCCTGCCACCTGTCACACCCTGCAGTCATTTCTGCTGTATGCCTGTGATTGATTAACTTCTCCGTAGTGGTGAAAATAAAGAATGGGCTCATAGAAACAGTAGGAGGAAACCAGAAACACTTCTCAGTTTTCTATGTGAAGTCTTCTGGGACATGTCACATCATCCCAATAAAGTCTACAAACCCAGGGCTCCCTGGTGACCAGGGTTTTACCCCAATGCAACATGACGTGCTGGCAGGGATCCTGTTCCATTTTTGCCTGCATCCACAAACGCCATCCTTCTCCTTCCTCCCCTCTGCCCTCGGTCCTTTGTTCAAGGGTCACTAGACCCTGAGCTCGTGCCTCTCAAGACAGTGTTAGGAAAATCACCTGACTGCTGAGAGCAGTGCCTGGCTGCCCAAGGCTGCCCTGGAAGACTGGCGCATTAGGCCAGCTCAGTGTCATTTGGCAACATAATGAGGTCTCCTCAGAAATGCAGTTTCAAAATTGATTACCTGGGCTCGCAGATGAGCTGCCCTCTGGTCACAAACTAGCCCTGCTTAGGGGAAATCTGGGGACAACAGCAGTGCCCGGGGATATTTCTACTTAAAACTACGGTAAAACCCAGTCTGAGATTTTTGTTTTACACCTTTTCTAGATACTAGCTTGCTAATTGCTTTCTGTTTATAGAGGGTTCTATCATATGTAGACAACATAGGGAATGACAAACTTTTCATAACGCGCTTGCAGAGGCATCCAGCTGACAGATGCAGAGTAGCCATTGCCTACGCTCGGTGATGCTCAGTGGCAGCTCTCTGTGCCCATTGCTCTCACAGATACTGTGTGCCGCTTGACAGATCAGACCACATATAAATGAATGAAAGACAAGGTTTCAGAAGAAGGACTACAAGTGTTCCCTGGACCTTCTGCCCAGAACCTGTCTTACACCCAATCCTTCAGCATGCAAAAGAGATATAGTTTATCATAATTTTATTTTTGCTTAAAAATAAGAATTTGGATCATCCTCTTTCATTCCCTAATAATACATTAACCGTAGGTATAGGCATTTGCAGACAATAATAGTCTTTCTACTTTTCTATTGCAGTGCAATAGAATAATATAAAGGTTTAGCTAGGAGGAGAGTTTGACTTCTCCATGTAAAAGCTGTCACAGTGAAAACAAAATGAGTCCAGCAAACGGCGCAGCTGAACGAACCCACACTGCCTCAGTTGCAGCAGGGTGAGTTGCTGCACCGTGGCAGCACTTGGGCACCAGTGCCGGTGTGCAGGCAAGCTGCCAGGAGCAGCCACGATGAGCCCAGAGGATGTGCTGCTGCCATGTGCGCAGCAAGGAGCTGCCAGCATTTGCCAGAACTGCCCCATTTTCCCCACCTGCCTGTTGTCCGCTCTGTGCCCGAGAGGCTGGAGCACCAGGGCTGTCAGCCCACCATGTGTTGGGCTCAGCAGGACAGGAGGCACAAGGCCACCTCTAACAAAGTAAGAATGAACACCTGCAGCTGGTGTTATCGAAGCTCTCTGCTAGCCTTGGATAAAAGTGTCCTGCAAATGCAGGAAGCAAGAATCCAGTTTCGTTCCCTCCTCACATCAGTTTAGAGAGCCAGCAGTATTTCAGCCTGTATAAAAATTAACATTGTTTTAAATGACTAAAAAAAAATATATAAGGTACATAATCATATGAAACTCACTCCTGATTATTACCTACATACTTCTGGAAGGCACCAGTTTAATCGAGGACTGCAGACAGCTTTGGAACCCTGGATGAAGGGTAACGCATACAGGGAATTGGACCTGGCAGCCAAAAGCACTCGGTGAGGGCACTGACATGTCCAAGGCGATGAAGGCACAGGTTTGCAAAGTGGGAATCTCTCAGATGTGCAGGTCCCCTCTAAATCAGCCAGAAAGCTCCCCCTTCTATCTTTCCACCACACCTCGACAGGGCAGTGTGGGCACCAACAGTGTTTTTGTTATTAGCAGGGCAGCTAAGCCCTTTGTCCTCGTTCAAGGTCTCTCCTTAGCCAGACATGGCATCCAAGCGGCAGAGGCCCTCTCTCTGCCGGCGCAGCGGCAATCACTGCTGGAAACTCCCCTGGCACAGCTCCTGGCCCAACTCTAGCGACACATGTGGAGTCACATCCTCCCTGCGGCTTGCAAGCCAGCACTGCCTTCCACCGTACACTATCACCACTGAGTTTCCTTCCTCCGTGCGCCAAAAGGAGGAAGCGCTGCCTTGGACACTGCTTACAAAGCACGCACGCATCCAGCTATGCTAAGATGAAAGTATCCTCAGCCATTTCCTCCTTCGTAAGGCTGGCCCAAGAATTAGCCCACTTCCTCACGCAGCTCTTTGCCACATCGCTCCGTGGTGTCACTTACAGAGCCAGGCCTAAACTTTTCCCATTTGCAAAATGGGATTAAATCGTAGTTGCCTTGTGTTATGCATCAATTTACTAAGCAGTAAACATTCAACTTGCAGCAAAACCAATAATAATGAAAGCTGACAAGTGTTTTGGTCAAGTGGGCATTGCTCAGGCACGGTGACCCCGTAGGAAGAGGTGCTAACGGCAAGGCACAGCCATGGAGAGCTCTGCACCACCCTCAGGGCCCTCAGCCCAGCGTCCCAGCGCTGGAGGCACTGTGTCTCTCACCTTTCCAGGAGCCATAAGACACGCAGTAAGGGATGGGCATGAAGCTGAGTAGCCAAGGGTTCACAAAAATCTTAGTGATACCCTGCAGCTTCACCAAAGGAGGCAGCTAGTGGGGTTTGGGAGAAGCCATTTTTGGGAGCGTTTCACAGGCTCCTGAGGAAGCCGGGGCAGGTTTCACTCCCCAGGCAGCTCAGTGACAGAGAGGCGGGAGGGAGAGGATTATCGAGATCTCCTGGAAAGAGGCAGGAAGGAAGTGGGAGTGCAACTTCCTACTCAGGACAGTGAGACTTGACCCCTGCTCAATTTCCCTATGACTCAAATGGTATTTCTTAAAGCAGCCCTCCTTCCAGTGACTAAGAAATAGCAACTGCTGAAGCAGAGGAGACTGCTGACTAATGCTGTACTGGAGGATACATCTTTCTCTTGAGAATAAGTTGGTACAAGCACCAGTTTTTGGATGAGCTAGACAGGACTGCCAGGGTTACCCTGTGACAGCTGACCTACAGTGCAGACTGTATTTAGGTGACTAAACAGGGCAACTTCAATAAAACTGTTCTACAACTGTATTACAATCTACATAAATATCATTTCTAAGGGATCTACATTTTCAGTGGCAAAAATTTTTGGAGTCCTCAGATGAAAAGGGCATGAAAACTACCAGCAGAGACCACAGGCCTTTCCTGAATCAGCTCCACTTGAACATGAGCACATCATTTGGAAAAACATCCCATCCCGATGCTAAGTGCCCATGGACCACAACCTTTGGCAAGCTGCGGCAAGGAGAGGTTTCCCTGACTTCTGGGCTTTATTTCCAGGCTGAATTTGTTGAGATGGACCATCCTCCCATTTGCTGTTACTGTGCTCTCGCCTGCCAGCCTGAGGACCCCTGCAACAGCGTGTTCCTGATGGGAGTACCTATAGATAGAAAGCTGGATTTAACCAGGGGGACAGAGCTCCCAGCAGCTCCCACAGTGAGGCAGGGCTTTCAGTGCATTTGCCAAGCAGACATTTCACATTGTGTCCATCCTACTGACCAGTCTTAGCTGCACTGTATCAGTAAGCAGATCTCCTCCTTCTTCACCAGGCTCCAACTTTTATATTGCCTGCAAATGTGATCAATGCAGGATTCATGCTGTTGCCCTTCAGACCCTTGATAAAAGCCATTAAAGATGTGGGATCAAGGAACAGCCACTGTAGGCAGGTGCAAACCCACCAGAAAAAGGGGTACACACTTACTTAGGCAAGTACACATGCACACACACAGAGCATGAGCCACAGTTAATGCAGGACAAGAGGCAAGATTAACACTGCAGTTGCATGCAGGACCCCACTGGAAACCAGCCTGCCAAAACGATTCCCCAGTTATGGATACACGGGACCTCTAGCAGTAAGTCACTTTCCGAGCCATCAAACATGCTCCACTTTGAATGATGTATCATTCTGGGGTTTTTAATCAAAACATTGTGTTTTCCCAAAGAAAATGCCTGGATGAAAACTCAGTTTAAACACATAAATATTTTTACCCTTACCCACCAAACTTATAATCTCAACAAAGAAGAGGTCTCCAGTTAGTTTGACAATGATGACTGGCATTTATTAGCCCCTTCCCCCTTCATTTTTTAATAAAGGATCCCATTCAGCTATTCCATTATTTTGCCTGGACTCAAAGATCACAAATGCACATCTCATTTATATTTTTTAAATATTAGTAAAACCACCATCTTTCTTTCACTTTTCTGGCGTTTCCCTAGAGCTCCTAGTGACACTGAAAATCAACATCTTCGGTAATGTCTGCTCAAAAGCCTTTTGAGTTACTTTTGGACAAAAAAACTTTTCCTTGTTGTCATGCAACATTTGCATCTTCATCTAGTTTTCTCCATAGCCCTTGCCCTGACCAGGAACTGTTGAGTATTGGGCTGATACCACTGATATAACTAGTTTTGTCCTAAAATATGTTTAACAAACCCTGCCTTGAAGAAATGCCTTATTTTTCTTTACTTGGCTGGTTCAGACAGGTTTCTCTCTTTTGAATTTACCTATTTGCCACCATCCTGCTGTTACAGGATGTATCTATTTGCCACATTTCAGCTGTTGCAGGTGCCTGCAGGTGCCATCCGCACATTGGTGAGTTGTCCCTTCCCCAAGGAGTGCCCATCCAAGCACCTCAGAGGAGACCAACAGGTATGGGAGATGCCTGCCCTGGGGTCATGCCAGGAAAGGGAGAAGCCCAGGGTAGGAAAGCGTCAGGCTGACTCAGCATCCCTCCATGGCAAAACACTCTTCTGGTTAAAAAGAAACAGATCTCCCTGGGGAGAGCAAATTAGCAACCAGTATCTGACACTGTTTGTCTGCCTTCTGATGGATGAGACATTTTTTCCTCTCTTTCAGAGGAATACTTGGCTGTACTTTCCTTTTAATGAGCTTTTGGACCAAAGCCCAAAATGGATCAAAGCCTTTGGAGGGAGAGACGGGGGGGACACATGACCCAAACCTTTGCCTTTTTTTTCTTTTTCTTTACAAACAGAAGTGGCACCTTTCATTATTGAGGTTATTGTCAACAAAGGGGCTCGGTGCTTTGCTTCTGGAGCAGAGGGTGACCCATCTGCCAGTTTACCAGTGACAGACATCAAGCAGGAGGCTGCTGCCGCCTCCCTGCTGGGAGAGTCCTTCGGAGAGGGGCAGAGAAAGGGTGGCCGCTGCCGATGGGTAGCACTTGCCTTTCTGAGCAAATGCATCCCCACCTGAACAAACACAGCAGCTCCTGGGGGAAAAACAGGAAGAAGATTAATGGGTGATTTTCTACTTCTTGTGTGACATGAGGACCCTAGTCACAAGGTGGCGAGAAATTGCAGCTGCCAGGAGAGACAGGAGCAAGGCAGGGCAGGCAGGACATCATGTCACGTCTCCGTTCCCTGAAGTGTAATTAGCAAGAGTCCACTGCTCTCAGCAGACAGCTTTGAGATCGCTGGGTGGGAAGCACCCCCACTGCCACGAGCTGTTGCTGTTCTGACAGCCAGTACAGAACGCAGGCCTAAAGGGGAAATAAATAGTCCTGCACAGTTATGGCCGTCAGGGCTTGGCTGCACTTTTTGAGCCATTTTTCCCCTTTTCCAACAGAAAGGGTTACCAGAAGTCTGCAGACTTGCACTTGCCTACAGGTGCCTGCCATAAAAGGGGGCTGAGCACAATTAGGATGTTGATGAAGCTGGGACAGCACAGGAGAGACAAGAACCATATCACCCAGCAGAAGTAGAAACAGCAATAGCTGTAAAGAGCCCACAGAGGCCCCCTGTCCCCTCGCCAAGAGACTAGTGGTTGCTGAAGACTGGGGGGCAGTGTGGGCCCTGTGGTGCTGGGCCCAGGGAGAGGCGCAGCCCCCTGGCTTGGCAGAGATGGGGGGATGCCCGGGGGCTCTCCAGCTGAGCTGCTGGGGCTCTGCCGGCTACCCTATGCCAGCATGTAGGGCAACTGGTGATGCTGGGGTGCTGCTGGCTGGGATGAGGGCTCGACAGAGGCTGTGTGTGATGAGGAGCAATGAGCACTGCCGGCAGCTGCTGGTTGGGTAACAGGGCGATCGCCAGACCCCGGCCGCCACATGGCTTTCGTGTGGCATTCAGGCCGGAGAAAGGCCATTTCGAGCATCTAATCGGGCTTCAGCAGTTTTTGCTCACTGTCGATATTTCTCCTGCTCTCTCAAAGTCCTTCTGATACAGGGTGCTGGTGGCGCTCCGAGCAGTGTGCTGAGGGCCATCTTGCTCCCAAACAGTGGGACGGAAATACTGCTGATACGACGCAGGCTTTTATTTCCAGGAGACCTCTCACAAGAGACGGTTGCCCTTCACCGAGTACATTTTGTGTATTAGGCTCCAAGTGTGACTGAGCAAGAACAGCCCGTGGCTGCTGGCAGGCCCTCGGTACACTGCCCGGCTTGTCGCAGGCTTACAACACCTCTGTTACACAGACCTGCTCGTGGCATACTCCAGATGGCAACTCAGGACGAGGGGATTAGCTGTATGGAGCACACTCCTACAGAAAATGAAGACGCTGCCAGGCTTATTTGTTGGCGATTGTGTGCAGAGCTCTGGAACATGCACACTTTGTTCTCCCTGTTTCCTACCTTTGAAATGCCTCTTCCCAGCAGAAGACAACCGCCATGCCTAGTTCGGTTCAGGGCTCCTGTTGGAGGGGGCAGGGAGCCACATAGACTCATATACATAATTCTCTTCCTCTTCATTTAGTTTTCTTTTTCTTAGGGTAAAATAAGAGTCATTTGAGTTGGAAGCATAGAGCTGCTTCTTATTTGCAAATCTCCTCCCTCTACCCCAAAATACAGCAATTTAAGGGATTTAACAGAAATGTTAAAACCTTGGATCTCTCCTCCTCAAATATTAGTTATGCCGAGCATCTAAATACAAAAGAAACATAATGAGCTTCCATAAGATTCAGAGTGTGAAACACACTCAGGAGAAACCTAGTGCACAGTAATGGGCATTCCCTGGAGTTTCTGACTCATGAATGTGTTTGGTACTATTTCTGTAGGGCAAACAGCTAGAGGAGGAAGACAGCCACTAGCAGAGGTGTCTGCAAGCTGACTGCAGAAGCTGGTAATGCCAGAAGACTGGAGAGTGGCTAATGAAGCATCTCATTTCAGAAATGACAAGGGGAGACTCCAGGGAAGTGCAGTAGTGACCTAGATAGAGCAGAAGGATACAACAGAAAGGCCTGGAGAGGTGAGGACAGCCAGGAGTCGTCAGAGGAATTGTCAGGGCAACACAAGGAGACTCTGTCTGTATAAAATATGGTGTAATGAAGCAAAGGAAAGCATCTTTTCTACTGTGAGATAAACAGGCAAGATGCACTCTGAGATGTGCTAATGGCTGATGCTGTGGTTCTTTCATGTTAAAAAAATATTAATAAAACTGGATCTATGTTGGGAATTCAGGTCAACCACAATGAAAAAACACAGACATTTTGTGCAAACCAAGATGTGGGGAAATTTTTTTTTATCAATTCAAAGAAATATAAAAATGACCCAGAATGTTTTGTTTGAGCCTTCAAAACAGTAAGGAAAATTTCTAAATAAAGTATTGCTTCAAATAAAAAGAATATTTGAAAACATCTCAACAAAATACATTTACTTTTTAAAAGGCTTTTTCAGGGTTCCTTCCCACTGAAGAAATTTAGTAAAACTGAGATTCATTTTTATATATATATATTTTTTTATATATATTCGGGGGAGGGAATGAAAAAAATTAATTCAGCCGCAACCAGCAGCTGTTTTCTAGAGTTGACATTGCCTATTGCAGCTCCCAAAGCGAAACAAAAGTATCTTGTCTCCATTGAGTTAATTACAGTGAAAAAAAAAAAAATCACCTATTTCTCAGCAAAGACCACATCTGAAGATACGATACTGTTCCCTGATGAAGACAGAAAACTGGAGGGAGATGTCATTGTGGCAGACTAAGCACTCACCCTGTGGCAGGGGCAGTAGAAGGGGCCCTGTGTCAGTATGGCCACTGCCCAGGCTTTCAGAGCTGGCTTAAGCTGATGAGGGGAATGTGGAGCAAGTGAGTTAAGGTGGGAGCAAGTACTTCTTCTCTTCCACTATGAAATAGCAAGTCCTAAAAAAGGGGGAGCCGCAGATGGTAAAGTCTTAAATTACCATGGCGAGCTTTGCTGGAGAGTGTCTCTAGTCCCCTTAGATGGAGCCCGTCTGCAGCTGATTCACAGAAGGTCACGTCTGCCAGTCCTGCCCGACTCCTGAGCCTACTCATCTAGTCAGTGCAGCTGACAGGGGTGAAGGAGTGGAGCTGGTTGAAAACATTTGATATGGCTCTAGACAGGGAGACTGATTTGCAAAGTCAAAGCACAGGAGAGACTGAGAGCTATTGCAAAGGATTACAAATTAGCTTGGAAACACAGAGGCACGTCACAAGGAGGGAACGTGGCTGGAGCTGGGTGGGTAAGTATCCTGATGAGCTTTTCAAACCTCTCTGCCCCTGCCAGCGTCTGTTCCATTAATAATTTGCTCTGTCAATTGATACCATTTTGCAAACCCAAGTAACCCTGCACACTCAGCAATGAGGTATTCCTGCAGCTCTCGGGGTATGTACACACACATACCTTCGGAGTGGGACGGTACACCAAGTTTGATTTTGAATGTAAGTGTCGTGCCATGCTGGTGCATGGCAGCTCCATCGGGAGCAGGAGCCCAGCGCCAGCTGTTGCAAGCCCTGTGACTTATCCAGATTTGTTTCTCACTCCGGCAGTGTACTGCCCATTGGCTGACTGCAGGTATCTCACACTGCTGACAGCCGGCGTCCCCTGGACCGCAGGTTATCATGCTCAGCTCACTGACAGCAGAGCGGGGTTACAGCAAGTCCAGCTGAGTGCTCAGTGGGATCTTCCATGCTCCTAAGCAAGAGGGCAGGATCCAGCCTCCGTAATCTCCGCTACTGCTGGGTCACAGATTGGTCACTGTCTCACAGCCACAAGCCAGGGCTTCTTAAGTCATCACCTTCTTGGGGCTGAGCTCGGTTTAGAAACAGAGGCCCTGGGAGTAAGAAAAGCCTCCCCCTGAAGGGCAGGCTGGCCCCTGCCAAGCTCAGGGTCTGGCCAGTGCTGGGAGCCAGATCTCTCAGAGGCAGCTGCTCCCTTCAGGCCTCCAGCTCCTGCTGAGCTCGGCAAACCTGCCCTTCCATGAGCACTAAGGAAAATGCATAGGAGCGTGCTCAGGATGTGGAAGTCTGGGGTACAGCTGCAGCTCCTAAAAAGGACCCTGAGCTGTGATCCTACCAGCCTGGTTCAGCCTTGTTTTAATCATGTTTCCCTTCTTGCTGCTGTGGGCCCTGTGGCTTCCTGCTTGCTTCTCTCTGTGCAAAAGGACACAGAATTGATCTTGGGAAGGAGCCCCAGAAAAGCTCCCTCTGCCCTTTGCCTAGCTCTTCTCCCCTTTCTTGCCTGTCTCCCCTTTGTCATACCTCTCCCTTTGCCAGGCAGGTCTCTCCTTTCTGAAAACCATATTTATTTGGCGTGAATGGAGCTGGGGAAGGTGGGGGACTGGCAGAGGTGCTGAATCAGAGGTCTCAACTGTTACAAAAAGAAATAAAAGGAGGTGTGATTTTCAGAATGTGGAGACGTAAAATCTCTATTGCTGGGTAGGCCAGCAGCAATAGAGAAGCCAGGAAAACTATCTTTTCACGGGTTAGAAATCTCTGCAGTATGATTACAAAACAACACATCAGTGTAGAAAGAAATCACAGTGAAACGTGAACCACGTGGTTCAGCTGTGGCACTGTGCAGAAATCACAGCAAGACCTTTGTTACAATAGCAAAGTGTGAATCACGGGCATGTTTCACTGAAGACTTTGTGCTGTTGTTGCCGTGAATTTCTGTCCAAGGTATCAGGACTGTAACATCTATAGACATGTTTAATGCCGTGGGTGGTAAGCCAAATAGATAACTATAGACAGGGTCTGACTATAGGTCTGTCTACCATCCAGCCCTTACAGTCTCCAGCAGTTGTCAGGAGAGGATGTTCAGGAAAGAGCAAAGCAAGGTGCGGACAGAGCAATCCCTCTGTGGCAACAAACTCCCAGCTTCAGTGATGAGCAGTTTGGGAACTTTCTGAGCTGGAGGCTGCTGCCAGGCTTTGGTATCTGATAGGCTCTGACAGACCTACCCTTCCTGAAATTGCCTAATCACTTTATGAACTTTTGCCCTCCACAACAGTTCATAGCAATGAGTCTCTCAGTTTTAATATCGGAACTATTGTGTGGGGTGGATTGTGTGGGGAAAACAGACTTCATTTTGTTTGTTTTACATCTGCCAATGGATAACATAATTAGCTAACTTGTATTGCTAGGGCTAGTGAATAATAATTTCCCACTCACTTTCTCCATGACATCTGTGATAATATCAAATCTATCAACTCCACCCCAGTCATCTCTCTTTTAAAACAAAGAACCAGAGGCTGTTTGATTCTCCATGCAGAGAGCTATTCCCCAAGTACGATGACCCTACTTACCCTTATTAGTGTGCCTCTGAGTCCCACTATTCCCCTTGCCGGGTTGCTTGACCACAGCTGCAAGCAGATGCTACTCCAGATGCCAGCAACCTATGGATTTATGCAACAGCGTATTAGTGTTTTGTTCCTAGGTCCTTCTCTGCAAACATCTATGTGTACTTTTCACAGCTACTGAGCTGCATTTTTCAGAGAAATATTCACTGTGACCCAAAGATCTCTTTCTTGAGTTGCGCTCGTTAATCTAAAGGTCATCACTGTCCATGTAAGGCTAAGATTATTGTTACAGGATACCGTCCTCTTAAACTATCTGATGTTAATCTCCTTTACCATGGAAGGTAAATGTTCCTATTGACAAGCTGATGCGAGAAATTGATTCTTAAAGGTAATAGCTAGAAAACTTGGTATGAAATCTCTCTTTGGCATGAGAATGGTGTTTTTAAGCAGAACGTGTAAATCTTGGAAGCAAGCTCTTTCTTTAACCTTCTCTTTCATGGGAATTTCTAATACATCCAAATCCTTTCTCTTCTGTCAGCTCCATATCAAAATGCAGCTTAGGCTGATGGCTGAAAGTCATCACTGATGGTTGCGAAATTAGTTGCTATTTTTAGTCCATTTCAAAACTCCCATTAGTCCAGCTGAGGCACGTGCTGAAATCCTCAAAAAGACAAGAATTGAATTGGCAGAGAGAAGAAATTGTTCCCGCTACCCTAAGGTTAAATCTCTGAATGAAGGAACATCAAGGGTGGGAGACTGTATATGTGCTACATCTGCTGTCTTTGCCTCTGTGGATACAGGGGGAACACCATTTAGTTGCACACCTTTCCACAGACTTATTATTTACCAAAAACCATGAGGAGTAGAGCTGACGTCCCAGGGTGACTTACAGATGCTCCTAGACCCCAGCAACCCATTTTTCATTAAAGCTATGGACTGGTTCTGAAATTATGTTTTTTCTTTGAAAAATCAAGCCATCATCTTCCTAGGTATTAATACTAAGCTCACATTTTCCTCTCAGCTTCTGTCCCAGCAGGAATAACATAATCTTCATTGGTTTGCAAATTACAGACAGCTCCCCTACACCTACTCTAGGTTCTCAGCTCTGTTTTTCATACTGAAACTCTTCCTGGAGAAGGGATGGGGGGGCTTGTTTCCATAGAGGAAAAATAGAAAAATGTTTGCATGATAAAATTGATGCCTGTTTCATGGTAGTTTAAACAAAAGAACCCTACTGTGGACATTTTCTTCTGTAGTGCAGAGCAGCTTGGACAGCTGTGTAATGTGTCTTGACAGTACAAATCACTAAAGGTCAAGGGCTTGGGGATTAACCACATCCCCATACAATAGGCTGATATAGAAAGGGCAGGACCATGAGGGTTCAGCTTTAGAGTGAAACGTTTTGAACAGAACTGATGAAAACAGATTTGTGGAAAGAGGGGACTACCAGCTTGCACCCTTCCAGCACTCAGGCAGGCTAACAAGATCACAGTGCAGAGGCAAATATGGTGCTCTTCCCATCCTTTTTTAATGAATCAACATCTGGTTATGGGGACCCTACTCCTGGGATATCTTTTGCCTTTCTCCTCAAATTTACTTTAGCTGCAGATGCTCCCTTCAGCTACAGATTTCCAGAGATCTTTGCCATTTCTAAAGCCTAGATCAGGTTAAGAGATGAGAGATCCCACTCAAAACCAATGTTCATCCGCAGCGACAGGCAAGCTACTTGATTTATCTCTGTCTCTATATAAAATTGAAATAAAGAATTATTCCCCTCTCTCAGAAATACTGCTAGGTTTAATTCTTGCAGAATTCCTTGCAATTACAGTGTTATAATGTACAAAGCATTATAAACCAAACACCTTGGGTTGACAATTAAGGTCTGTTTCTGGCATGCTATTGAAAATGACAGCTGAACGGATAGTCTTGCCAGTGGAAATCCCCATGGTTTGGCTGGACGGAGGTAGATGATATGGCATGAGAAATGCTATCAACTTAAATCCTGATCACTGGTGGATGTTTTCAACACAATCCCATTAAGTCTGTTCTTTAAGTAAAAAGCTGGGCCACAGCTTGGGAAGGTGAAGATTTTTAAAAAAACTCCTATCACAGAACAGTTGAGGTTGGAAGGTACCTCTTGAGACCATCAAGTCCAACCGCCCTGCTCAAGCTGTGCCATCTACTGCAGGTTGTCCAGGACCATGTCCAGGTGGGTTTTGAATATCTCCACAGATGGAGGATCCACAAACTGAGCAACTTGTGCCAGTGTTTGACCACCCTCACAGTAAAAAACTGTTTTCTTGTGTTCAGAACACCTCATGCATTTCCGTTTGTGCCCATTGCCTCTTGTCCTGTTAGTGGGCACTACTGAAAAAAGCCTGGCTCCCTTGTCTTCATTCCCTTCCATCAGGTATCTATACATGCTGATAAGATTCCCCACAAGTCTTCTCCAGGCTAAACATGAGTTTAATGAAGTCTTTGTATTTTAAAATCTGATTTAAAAACATTAAGTCACTCCTCTAAGATAAGCTGTGGGACTGGAAAACTTGTAGCTTCAGATATTTGATCCCTTGAGAAGAGAGGTATAAAAAGTATTGCTTACATAGTCACACTGACACTTAGGAGGGTTTCAAAAGAGGTTTTTTGGTTCTTGTACTTCAACTTTGTGGACGTAGCATGTGTCAACTGCATTGTCCAAGTTTTCTGTGGCATGCATGCAGAGCAGACACAAAACACCTCAGTTCAAGCCTTTCCTCTTCTACACAAAAACATCAGAGATTGTTTCCTGTATTAAAGATCAACTGAGAGGAGTCTGCATGAGAAAAGCCTATTGAAATTACTTTTCCCCCTCCCATCAGTAGAAGTATTTTTCCCTGGAATCAGCAGCGATGACATTATTGAGCATCAGCAGAGTGTGGAAAGGACAATGAAGGTTTCAGAGGACACTCTTCTTTTAGCTGCACTCACTGGGTAATGAATAAGTTAGTATTCTTTGCCAAAGGGCAGAGCATTTTTGCAGCTCTCATTTCAGTAACTCTGCTATGATACTTGTGCTCGTTTTTCAAAAAAAACAAGACAAGTAAAAATACTATAGGCTACATAAGCCTGATGAGTGCATTGACAGGAAAGATGTCACTGAATGCCACTATTTATTAGTAGTATGGCTCCATGAAAGAATTATTGTGTAGGATTTTTGTTCATTAATTATGTGCTAAATTACATTAAATTATCACAGTAGTGCCTCGTAATTACAGTTATTATGACAAACATCAAACAAATGAGTAAAGGAGTGACCTCTTTCATTTGAAAATAGGCAACATAAGTCTCTCACCAATGCCAGCTTTCTGAATACGCAGCATTAGTGTCAATTTTCATTTGTGATTTGCAATTGGAAGACTTCTTCAATTAGCTTTTTTAAAACCCACTGCTCAGTGAAGGTCTCCCCTGTTTAGCTTAGACAGGAAAGCATAAAACTGTTCCCACTGGCTGTCAGTCATTTGTCCCTCTGCCTTCCAGGTGGCCTCCCTGTGCCTACACAGTCCATGGTGTAGCATTCCACAAGCCTCCTGAAGGCATCTCTCAGAATTTGTATTTTAAAAGCCACATTAAAGTTAATATTAATCATACTGAATATATTTACACTTGATGTTAAATATAAACTCGATATTAAATTACACCCAAAATGTAAAGCTAGGACCATTCTGGATTTTTAATTAAATTAATGCTTTACCTTTGATGCCAGTAACAAAATACTACAAATCCAGATTAGAATTAAACTCCTGTTTGCCTACACTGCATTTCTCACACCTTCACCTTTATCCAAAATGCCTGATACATGGGTTTGTCAAAAATAGGATGCTAACTTAGACAGACTGAAAATATAATCTATTGTGGTAATTTTTATGTTCTTCTGTTCCTTCAAAACCTGTCAACAAGGTTCTCTCATTCCATACGTCATCTACAGAAGAGTTAACAAGTCACACTTCTTACAACAAATCAAGGAGGAACCAGTCATCATTTCTATGCGGCTTCTAACATGGGCTTGCTGGACACACACACAAAGCACGTTACATTTCCATTCTATTCAATGACCATTAGTAACACAGTGCGTAGTTTACTGGCAGATTTGTTTCAGGGAATTGTGAATCCAGTGAATGTGTATTGTTTCTACTGCTAAGATAAGGTGAGGTCACTGTGGTAGTTACTAGCACTAATAAAAAGAATGACCGTATATGCTTGAGACACAAGTTCAAGTACTCATTTCAAACACCCAAACACATACACTGAAATGGCAGTTCTTATATATTCATTTAATGCAGGCACAGAAATGCTGTTATATTTGATTGACCAGTCATCATTAACAAACAATTTAAACTGCAGCTATCCAGACAGTGATTACTGGTTGACTAAGAAGCTAACCTGGAAGAAACTGAGTCAGCACAAGCAAAAAAAAGATGAACTAAACTCACCAGATGACACTTCTTAGGAAAGATTTTGCAGAAAGCATCAACTACATAGATAAGATAAAAATCTAGCCAGATTGAATGATATGCTCAGAAATAATATATACCATACATGGCAAGGCTATTTTGTATATTAGCTGGATTTTTTTGAGAATCAGAAATGGGATGTCATGTTATGCCTGCTTTGGGATTTTGAAATCCATTAACCAAGTCCTTTCAGCAAATATCCTATAACCTATACTCATCTAATTCCAGAGAATATAACTATTTGTATGCTTTAACAAAATTTTAATACAATAGTAACTTCCAGTTACAGGGCAGCTTTTATCTCACTGCTTTATAATCGATATGCACATAGGTGTGATTTCATTCATGCTCAAAACACAGCTCCCTTTTAGCTGAATATGTTGGCTATTCAGACAGCACAAATGTTGAGGCTGTGAAGCAAGTCTGGCATTTAACAGTACACATCAGCATTTGATGAAGATTCGAAGGCTAAGGGTACCGTATAGAGAGCTTAAATAGAAAGCCAGCTGCCTATACTCTCAGAGAGGAATGACTGTGCTTGCATTTTATTTTTTATATCTACTTCATTATTTGTCAAAAAGACAGCAACTCTTGAATGGCACTGCCCCTTAAAAGCATGCTGAACTAAATCAAACGAAAGGGGGTCCAATACTATTTCCCTCAGTGCCTGACTGACCCATTCACGACTCATTTAGCTACAGATCTGACTAATTTTGCTTAATCCATCAAGATCAGAGCCCCAATCCAATGGCTCCAATCCATTTTGATCTATTACTAACAGAAAGGAGAAACCTCCTTCTTCCCTGTCCCCTTCCCCTGTACATTATTAAAGGTATCTTGTGGTCACATTCTTCAAGTCATAAGTACCTGTGATATTCTGTTTGTTTGCAGAAAGATCTGTCTGAAGCAGAAGGAATACAGAGTAACCTAGAGCTGAGCAAAAGACTATAGATGGGGAATAGCTGGGGTAGGTGGTACAGTTCCTAGGAGAATCCAGCACGGAAGGTTTAGTGTCTACTGTTTATCAGTCTGTCTGAACTATTTATCTTAGCTGGACATTTTATCATCCTCACACAATCCCAGCTGGTACGTGTTAAAAATAAATCCCTATGGCCTGAAGGTATTTTGTCCTTTTATAGGACTGAAAGGGAATTAGACTTGTAAATAACAGCTATATCCAACAGCATGCTTCACTGGTATACTGTAAGGTAGTATACAATACTCCTTACGTACATGCACATAGTTTTTCAGCTTGCTTATCTTACGGGTAGTGCCTCGCTGCACTGAATTTGGCAGACCAAACCATTTCTTCTTCCAGAGATAGTCACTGTAATTTCCCACTCAGAGTAAATAATACATTTAAAGAGATGTTATTCTTGCAATAAAAGATGCTACTGAAAACACACCTGGTATTTCATTATCATAATCATGATGAGATGACCCAGTCATAACCCCCGTAAACTCTGCCTGACTCATCACTTTCTTAATTGGTTTCATCTACTCCAGTGCTATTATCAACAACTTTTTATGAAGCATAGGTCAGAGTTACCACGTCACTCAACACTGTATCGCTACATTATCCTGATCTAAACATGAATAAGGTTCATCCTTCATAGCCTCATTGGTCTACCTGCTTATTTTCAGGTCATAATCAGTTTACTCCAACATGTTGTATTGCATACCTTCTTCCAGACTGGAGTCCCAGTTAACTATTCTGCTATCAGTCACCTGGAATAGCTATATATAGAGCCTGTTACCAAGCATTTATAATTTGCACTTCCTGCTTAGTAGAATATTGTCAGTTAGAAAAATGGCCCCAAACCTATCTTTGTCTGTCTACATCAATTTATTTGCTCACTTTTAGGAAACAAGGAGCTCCAAAAACTTCTAGAGCAGTTCTTTTTCTAGTTCCTCTGGTTTTTTTACTGATAATCAGCCTTAGTCCATCCTGCTTACTATCAGATTCTTTCTAAAGATTCTTCCTTTCAGCACCCATACTTCGGTCACAGGTAAGGATAGCATGCACTGCATTTGTCCACATGTAGTAACTTACTGTCAAATAACTATTTACTAAGAATGACCCATCACTAATCTCATAAAGAAAGTGGTTTATTGCTTGAAACATGGTCAGGAATGTATTTTTTATAATCCATTCTGCAAAGCCTCCAAAAGACAGCAGCCAAGAGGCAGGTCTGTTGGTACTCAGGTAGCTGCAGAGTACTTAACAAGGGGAAACCAGCTCTCTCTTGCAGCAGTAGCAACCCCATTAAGTGACTCAACAGGCTGTGTGGTCTCTGAACTTGTGTGGTGGCAAGGCAACAGCCTCCAAAGGGCTAACCTGGAAGTACTGCAAGGCGGGCTTGTTAACAATGTCAACGTCTGACTCTGACTGTGCTGTGATGCTTGGGTTACTGCTCAAATCCAGAGGTGGTTCACTGCAGGACAGAGTCAAGGCATGCCATGGAGAGGAATAGGGGAAACTCACCGGTATCCTTCTGCCTTATTCTGCTGCTAAAGATCACAGTCCCCTTTCTGTCATTTGCTGCCTTTCAGAAGAGTTGCCTGCTACTGTTTCCTAGCCATTAGCCCAATCAGCAGATATTTTAGGATAACAGAACGCATTTCAGCTTACTGGAGAAAGATAGACTTCTATGTACCAGGAACCTTCAAAGCAAGTGATGCATAATAGGGACAGTCCATTTCCAGTGATTTTGAGAAACTTGTAACTAGTAGGGCTGTGCAGTCAAGGACAACTGGAGGCTCAGAAAGCAAACAGTAAGGACATTGTCTGAAAGTAGTGCACTGACAACTTGTCAGCTGAAGCATGCTAATGTGTCTCTGCTTGTGGACTGACTGATGTTTTCATAACAGAAATGACTGACAGAGTTGACATTGTCCACAGCTTCAGGCCTCACTACCGCAGCATCAGTTTCAATAGCTTTAACTGCTGTTGAAACCACTTTCATAGAATCATAGAATCATAGAACCATTAAGGTTGGAAAAGACCTCTAAGATTATCAAGTCCAAACATCAACCACCACCACCATGACTCCTAAACTAGGCCCTGGAGTGCCACGTCTACACCTTTTTTGAACGCCTCCAGGGTTGACAACTCCACCACCTCTCTGGGCAGCCTGTTCCAATGCCTAACCACTCTTTCGGTAAAGAAATTCTTCCTGATGTCCAGTCTAAACCTCCCCTGATGCAACTTGAGGCCATTCCCTCTCGTCCTATCGCTAGTTTCTTGGGAGAAGAGTCCAACACCCGCTTCACTACAACCTCCCTTCAGGTAGTTGTAGAGAGCGATAAGGTCTCCCCTCAGCCTCCTCTTGTCCAGGCTAAACAGCCCCAGTTCTCTCAGCCGCTCCTCATAAGACTTGCGCTCTAGACCCTTCACCAGCCTCGTTGCCCTTCTCTGGACATGCTCCAGCACCTCAGTGTCCTTCTTGTACTGAGGGGCCAAAAACTGAACACAGTATTCGAGGTGCGGCCTCAGCAGTGCCGAGTACAGGGGCACGATCACTTCTCTACTCCTGCTGGTCACACTATTCCTGATGCAAGCCAGGATGCTGTTGGCCTTCTTGGCCACCTGGGCACACTGCCGGCTCATGTTCAGCCGGCTGTCGACCAGCACCCCCAGGTCCTTTTCCGCTGTGCAGCTCTCCAGCCACTCTTCCCCTTTGTTCCATTGAGGAAGACACTGATCTGCATTTAGCTAGCAGGTTTGAGGCTACTGTAATACTGTATTCAGGGTTGTTTGGGTTTTTTTAATCAGCAGTTCAAAATTGCTGGCTTGGAAATTTCCTTGTCATTCTCATAAACAATATCAACACACGAACTAAGAAAAAATAATTAAAAAACAGAAGAAGAAGAAAAAAACTTGAGAACTAGACTCTTGGATAAATTTTAATTTCCAGTTCCTTGGTAGAAGTCCAAAGCAGGTTGAAAGGAACCTCCCTACCCACAGACAAATGGTAGGTGAATTACAAAGTAATGGATGTATTTAAGGTTTGAAGACCATCTGTTTTGGAACATCCCTATATATGGCAAAATACACAGAGAATTACTATCACAGTTTAGGGTAGGAAATTAAAGAAAATAAAGAAAAAAGCTTTCTTCCAATTAAAACTGGTAAGGAGGGTAGGCAGGAAAACAAAATAAACCCCTTTTCAAATTGTCCAGGACACCAGGCCTATTGATTTTGTAGCTGTGAACATGCAAATCCAGAACCTCAGCAAGTACAAGCAGTCAGAAGTCTGTGCACGTGTGTGTGTACACCATTTTAAATATCGCACCCCAAAGATAACAGACACCTACAGCACCAGGCCCTACAAACACCATACACGACATTCATGTAGGGCAAACTCAAAAGCACTACTGCTGAGGATTTAAACATTGCCCTTCTTTCTTCCAGTACTGTTCTCACATCCCCCTCTGCCTTTCCCCTTGGATTTTCATTTATAGTTGTGCAAACTGGAGGTTAAAAGCTCTCACACTGCAGCAGAGATTTATATTCCTTCACTGCATAAGTGGCAGCAGGGGTGCCAAGCGAGGGAACTGGCAGCTCCGGTGGCCATGAACAGGACAGCTGGTGAATCAGGAGAAGCAGGCTGGCTCACTGAGGGCTGAGGGCTTGGGGAGGGAGAGGTTTGCTTCAACAGGGGGAGATTTGGACTCATCTTGTGCAGGCCCCACCTCTTTCATTTCTTCTTACACAGATTCACTGACCTTTGATCTTGCATGAAGTGCCAGGGCAGCCATAGAGCAGTGTCAGAGGACAAAGAGCGACACCCAGCCCCTGCAAATCCCAACTGGCCTGTGGAGGAAACGTGGGCTTTGAAACTAGGGAGAGGGGTCTACTCCACATGTCTAAATATTTAGGATTTCTCACCAGTTCTTGTCTCTTCATTCTGCAGGTCTTTTTCCTCCTGTGTTCTCGTAGCTTACACTCTCTCTGTTGGACCGATTCCTAAGGAGTGGCCTTTCTGCAGGTGCAGTGTTGTAACAGCTCTGAAATGTTAGTCACCATTTTATCAGTGTTAAAATGTTCTCAAGACAATCTTTTTAAGAGAACTGTCACTCAACACACTCTCTAGTAGTTCTCTCTGTTGCAGCAAGTCAGAAGATTAAATAAAACCTTCCATTTGTGTTACTTATCTCACCTTGTTCTATACCCAGGACCGGAGTGAGTCTGAGGAAATGTGTCCCAGTTGAAAGATGTTTGTGTTTACATTGCAACAGTTCAGTAAATCTGTTCAACTTCCAGTAAGAAATGCCTTTGTTTGTGACTCTCTTACAATACTCTGAATAATGCTCACAGCACTCTGCAGAGATTTTTTTAAAGGTTCAGTTCTGATTTAACTGATGCCATTGTAAATCAGGAATAGCACCACTAAGTTGACTTTATGTAAGATCTAGTTCACATTTGCATGCAGTAGGGATGGGAGGCTTATGAGTACTTAGGCAGAGGAGTTAAGACACACTTACAACAAGCCCTATAGAAATACAATAATTCACTTATTCGAGATGCTGATGCCCATGTCGTCTTGACTAAATTGAGTAGTCCAGATTAGATTCTAGCCCCCTGAAATCTCTACAGATACTACCATCAACACAACCAGCTCAGGATTTCACAGAATACATATTTACTAGGGACTGCTTGCTAAGAGAATTCTCATGTGTTTTAAATCATTCTGCAGTGGTGAATAATTAATACCCAGAAAAGGTTCAGTATTTCTTTCTACAAGGAGGCCAAGTCAGCAGCCTACTGGATTTGAAGATGCTGCTCGAACATGAATAATCTCCTGTTGCAACAGCATTCCCCATGCCTGCAGCAGAGAGTCCACACTCCTCCCTGCCTTGCCTCTGTAGCTGCTTTACCGTGGAAAAGAGTTTACACTTAATAATGCCACTAAAAATGGGAGTTGCAGATACCACACCTGTCTATACCAGAGGCAGCTGCTGTCAGAGTGGAAGGGGGAGATCCCGCACTGCCCCACAGAATATGGATGCCAAGAGAGAATTTTTATCTGGGACAGTTCTCCAAAGAGAGAGGCATGGGAAATAAGAAAGGCAATGAATAGGAACACTTGAGAGAATCAAGGCAAAACGTTAATTCGAGCCAAATCTCCAGTAAATACTTTGCATTTATAACTGCTGTTTATGCATATCCGCTTTCTCTGCCATACAGGTACTGCGTCAACGAAAGGAGAACTAACTGGCGTGACCGTGTGCAGAGGCAAGCCATAATAGTCCCAGTTCAGATGAGCTTCATCTTCTGAAACTGAGTAGGGAACTCTTCCTTCAATGAGAAATCTTTTATAATTCGCCCCTCTCATTTAGGCCATTGACAGCTAGCTTGGATCCTTCAGGTTCAGAATTAATGTCTAAAGCTTCGTGTTGCTCTGTAAAGTTAAAGACACACTGGAAACAAAGTAAAAACTCCAGTAAAAGAGTAAAAATCATTGACTGACTTTTTATAGGACTGGAGAGTGCAGTTGTAGAGAATCTGTGTGTGGTCCAAGGAGACTACCATGCTGCCTTGTAACTGAGGGATCCTTCACCGGGGTCTTATCCAGTTATGAGGCAGCTTTTAATTGGCATTTGTCACTGCCTTTCAGATATGCTATATTATGCAGCAATGTGATAGTCTCTTTGGAACAGTTCACTGTTTTGAAATATATGCTTTCAAGAAAACCAGTCATTTTGCTTCCACTTGTGGCTCAAACGAAATACCACCTTGAATATTTCTAAAAAACCAAACATTATATGTTGTGTTTAATGGGATGGGGGACTAATTCTGTGTGAAAAAACAGAAATTACAACCTGTCATAGAAATCTCTTTACTGTTATCGAAAACAATGGAGCATCACAAAATATTAGTCAACTTTCAGTGTGACAGTTCAATAGCGGATAAAAGGTGATGAATGTGCCAGAGATGGCTCACCCTGACAAACTAGACTGTTCAGGTACTGAATTAGACGAGTGACTGAGGTGTGCGTGTGTGGGAGGGAGGTTTTCCAGTTGCAGCGAGAACATAAAACAGTTTGAATAGCAACAAGAAAAATAGCAAGTGAGGTTGCCTTTAACAGGATATGGTGAATATAAAATTACCAAAATATTTTTGCCTCTCAAACAACAAGGCATCAGACTATTCAAATGGAATATATATATTTCTTCACACAGAGGAGTCATATAAGTTATTGTCCTTTAAATACCCCAGATCACAATCACCAGATTTAAACATCCAATTTACTTTCAATGCTTGTAGATGATAAATTCCACAGGACGCAGGTTTGAGTACATTTTATAGTTACCATAACAAGCTTGGTTGTATATACCGCTTACTTGCTTACCTTGTTGTGTTTTTCTGCTACATCTAAAACGAAACTAGACTGCTCACTTTCACTTCTTTGTTCTCATTTGTTACTGTAGAGTCATCGTTCAAGCTGACAGTACTTCAGACATTAAAAAGCCACAAAACCAGATTTGATCATTGTCCATCTAGAGTGAAACTAGGGACAACCTGAAGTGTTTGATACTGCCCAGGCCCCTGCTGCCTTGTATGCCGTGGTCCTTTCCTGGTCCATTACCTTTGCAGGTCCAGGACAAGGGCAGTTTGCCAAGACAACAAGGCTCTTTGGGACATAGTGAGCTGCCCTCATAATGCTACAAACAGTCTGGGTGGCAATGAACACAGTTCCAAGCAAGGAAATGTGCATGTGGTTTGCAACTTAAAGATTCTTAATAAACATCTGAATGATTAAAAGATTTCTGCTCTCCCCATGGTAAATATTTTACAATTAAAAAACTGTATCAAAGCAAAATTGGAAACCCAGAAGAGAAAGAGGCAAAATGAGTCTATGAAGAAGTTTAGTATATGTGCTCCACAGCATTAAATGGAAGTTAAAACTCTGCAGGGAACAGTAACTGACATAAGTATATTTTTTAATTATTAGATACACTAACATATTGATTACATGAGCCTCAAGTGTACTCAGCTTGCCCTGGCTGTTTGGAGTTTGCTGCTACTTAACTTGCAGATTCAGTGAGAAAAAGGAGGTGTTTCTTTCTGAAGCAGGTGATAAAGCTCCAATAAATTTAGATCATTCTGTACATAAGGTGAGAGCAAACTCCAGAGAAAAAAGGAGCAAAGTATAACACTAAATTTGGCTGACTTCTGCAATGGGAGCTCAGCACAATGATAGAGAAGCATATTTTGCCCCAGGTAAATAATAGTCAGTATCTAAAAAATTCAAAAGTCATGATTCAGACTCAAGTAATGCTCGCCTCCAAAATCACAGGAGTTATGCTGGTTTTATGTGACTATATTTTGGGCAGGATCTGTCTTCTGAATGCTTTGCCCAGACCCCTCATGCCCTTAAATATCTCTCGGTCTGGTAATTTAGCAGGTATCAACTTCCAGCTCTGCAGATCCCTCAGATCCCAACTCAGCCCTGCCCAGACCTCAGGTCTCGCTCTGTCCCCATCTCTGCCTCTCCAGCAAGAAGCCCCGAGGGCTTCCTCACTGTGCTACCCAGGCAAGTAAGGGCTCACTCTGCACACACATTCATGGCATCCATCCCTAGCAAGATGAATACATGGCACAGTGAACCTGGAATCACAGAAGTACCTGTCAAACAGTTCCTGCATTTTGGGTGACGCATTGCTAAAAAGGCAGTGCTATGTTTCAGGCCTGGAGTTCACTGCTCAAGCTTATCAGCCAGAAGCCACTTTGGAGGCAGCACTACTCCCATGGGAAAGTGGGGGCAGAGGATGAAAAAGGACACACACTGTCCTATTCCTTGGCAATTCTTCTATAGAAGCCATATCCTCGCCTGATCCTACATAGGAAACAGATCAGCCAGTGAAGTGACAAGTGCTGCTCAGATAGTTGGAAGAAATAACCAATGACTAGTGCAAATGATCACAAGGGCATGCAAAATGAATTTTAGTAGTAGTCTAAATATGAACTGACATATTTGCATGGTATTTCACACACTCCCACAGAAGTGACTCCGACAATTATAACACTGAGAAAGCATCCATGATACAGTGAGACCAAGGATGTTCAAATATAAGGGCAGAACAGTAGGGTCCCACTGCCCCAAATTCACTTTGCTATAAAGGGGATTCCATGAACACGTTTCCTACAGTTCAGAGACATCAGCAACATCTGAGAAGCACAATGCAGTGAGTTAGGCCAAAGAAGCTTCATTTTCCTTAAATTTCCTTTTTGTCTTAATTTGCTAAATTTTTCTCTTATTCTGCCACCTGACTTTGCTGCAATTCTGGCCAATTTCCAGTTGAGTAATTCCCTTTTGCATTTCTGATTTCTTCCTCTAGAAACTGAAACAGCTGCAGAGTTCTACCAGACAGAAACCTACACTTCTGAGAAAGTATCTCAGAAGTATGTTGTAAGAAAATTACGTTAGTAAAGAAGATAAGCATCAGAAAAAAAAATAGCTTTTATTTTGCAATGTATACAATTTCTTTTTTCTTAAGCTTAAATGTATCATCTCATTTATGTCGTATTGATTACTGTTATCATAGAACCAATGAGCTTCTTTCCTACTTTATGGTTTTATTTTAGTGGCTCTCAAATCTACAAGTAGTCCATAATCCTACGATAAATTACTTGGAACGGGTCTACTGAGCCATATTAAACAACAAAATCATGATGACCTCCATCAAAAGCATTGGCTAAGGTGAATGTTATCCAACAGAAATTGCAAGGGTTGGTGCTGATTTGGGAGCCAAGAAGTCTAGAGAGTTTTATATCAGTAAAATTCCAGCAGCTTCAACAGAATCCTCTTGACTTATGCTGGAATAAAAGAAAAATTAATCACTTCTCCAATTTATCACCTCAAGAAAGGAGAAATAAACCATCTTGGAATTCACAATTTACTATATTCTGAATCAGTAATCCAGTCTAAAGCAATGCTGAACCTTAGCACAGTGTTACAAAAGAGAAAATATCCCTACGCTGCAGACCAGATGTTATTCCAGAGTCTCCTCACTGTTGAAGCACAACTCACTTTGTTATTTCAGGGTCACTCGTGTACGTGGCTGCTGGTATACAGAGATCTTTCAGGAAAAGAATTAACAAGAAACACTACAAGGTCTCACTATATTAATTCTGCAAAAACAAGTAAAAGGGATGCATATGCCACAAACATGATGAGTCTATATGCAGTTGCCTGTAGCCAAAGTGTTGGAGCACTGTGCTTTGTCCTCAATGTGCTGAGATGCATCTCCTTTTGACAACTGAAAGCTTCCTAGTCATATGAATGTTGCGGTGCCAGCCACAAGTGGTGTGGGATCACTGGCACGCCCAGATGTCCTGCGTTTCACCTAAAGAGCCCCCCTCTCTGCAGAAGGTGCTTTCCTGCACACGGCTAAGGAGCTGCTGGGACCTCCATGGGGACCCCTTCAGTTCGGGGCTGCCTCCCCACCCGGCACTGCTGCACTGTGCACCCGGCTTCTCCCATGCCTGTTGCATAGCTGGTGGCAGTGGAAAGAACCAAATGCCCCCGCGGTGAACATTGGACTAGTGTTTTTTTCCAGAATTAGGATTTCCCCTACCTAAACTGCCTTCTTGATTCTCTGTTTCATATCAATTGTTTAGGTTACTTCCTCAAACAGGTTCTGCAAGGGCTTTCTAGCAAAAAAAAAAGTGTGTATATATGTATTTTTATATATATATTTCTACATGTATGTACACAATTATAGTGAGAGTGTGTGGAGCAGGGCTGACTTACGCACCCACGCATTGGCCGCTCCCTTCAGACACTGCTGCCAAGAAAAGAGCCCGAAACGGGGCCTGTTTCCCCATCGCCATGGCAACGCTGGGTGGGAAGCAGCATTTCCTACGCGGCGTGGCGCTGAGCCTCTGTGAGATGCTGCCAGGTCGCGGCAACCTGAAGCCAGGAGCAGTGCCCGCCGTGTGCAGCCCTGGGAGCAGTGGTCACCCCTCGGCCTCCCACAGCTGCCCTGCGGTGCCAGCCGCCACCATGACTTCTGCTGGAGGCCTGCAAGCAGATACCCCAGTGCGGGGCTGGAGGAAAGCGTGGTAGCTGCCCATGAAGGCTGGTGGGGATGGAAAGGACAGATGGAAGTGTCCCAAGCAGCTGCCCTGCTGCCTCCTACCTCCACCTGCCTTCACCCTGACCCAACTCAATGGGCTTTGTGATGAGGGGAACAGTTTACCTGAAGAAAAACCAAGCAAACCAAGAAAACCCCAAAGTGTTGGCAAGCTTTTGACCCCACGCCATGCCTAGAGGCTGAGCAAGACTGGACTTTCTCTGAAATAATTGGCTTCCTTGCTGCAACTCTGGCAGCTAACACTAACGCATTTTAAAGAGTATGTAGGTTCAGTCAAGTTATTTTTTACTTCCCCTTCTTACTTCTGAGTAAAATCTGACCACAGTAATGGAAATTTAAAACCTTATGTTATATTTGTTTTGAGGCATGTGCACAAGCCTAAAACCTGGGTAAATAATGAATAAAAGCTCATCCACTCTCTATTATACCAACCCACTTCTGTGTCCTTGGAAGTCTAATGATTACTGTAACAACATAAGACTGAAACTTGGTGTGGCAAGGTATAAATACCTTTTTTAAAATTTGGATATTTCTTCCTTGTGTGAACATGTCTCAGTGTGGATGGTCTGGTATTAGTGGGCAAAATAAGTGGTGAAGTGAGAAAATGCATTCTCACAGCTACCTTAGGCACCACTGCAGAGAAAGCCTTCATAATACGAGGTGTGGTCTACAGAAAAATGTCCAAGCCATCCAACAACTAAATATGAATTACCTGCTCAAAGCAAACCAGCACTAATGCACTACTGGCTCCTGTCAATGCCCTCTTAAACCTTGTTAGTCCTCCCACCGAGGAGTGCTGAAACTGAAGCTCAGCCCTTGTTCTGACACGGAGAATCCACGCAGGAAAGACACGCTATGGATTCCCAGCTGCTGGAAAAAAAATGGTAAGAAGTTGCGCTAGAAAATTTGGTACCAGGGAATTCAGCTGCAGAACACAGATCTAAAGGATTTCATTAACTCTGTCACTTTGCAGAATATTTTGTTTCTTTTCTCAGGCATCTATATTTATTCCTTATTTCATTAAAGTCATTACCTCATCTTCTTGCCTCTCCTTCTCCATGCTCTCCCATCTCTTCTTGGCAAGGTCCTTCAGCATGCTCCCAACCCCATTGCAGCCCAGGCTCTCGCCTCCCCTGGGGTTCTTGCCCACATCCTGCTCTATTTACACCAGCAACTACTCTCTCCTTAAATACAACTTTGCAAACGTTATCTGGAACAACTCCTTTGCTAGAGGAGAAGAACACAACTGTGATCTTCCCTTTACTGCTCAAAACTAACAGAGTAGTTCTATAACACAAAAACTAAGAAAGCACGATTTCCTAGGGATTTGTGCCTCATGGTTGGTGTTTCTCATGCCTAATAGGCACAAACTCTGAGGAAAGCTGGCTCCAGTTGGACGAAATTCATGGTAGCTTTTTCCTGTGTGAATTCTCTGGTGTATAATTCAGGGGCTTCACAATGCAATCCTTCTTCTCAGTGGAGATGTTACCACTGTCTCTCCCCTCTACATGCATGACAAATCATGTAGGGAATTCACAATATTTGAATTCAATGTCAGCCATGTCACACTGGCTGCAGTTGGACGTGGATTAAAAAGCTCGACAAGGTGAAGCAAAAGACAGACACCTACCTGTCTCAGCCGTCTTTTACTTAGGAAATCCAGCTGACGTCTAAGTTTGTCAGCTTGCCTAATGTGTCCTATAATAGCAAAAGCAAAACTTACCAGAGTTTGATGAAGGGGCTGGAGTAATGGCACTCTTGTGCTGGACTTCGGCGATGCCAGTATGGTTACCTTCCCACCAAAACTTGAGATATATTGTTCCTAACTTTATGGATATTCTTCAGAAGAAGATACAAAAGTGCGGTTTGTAATAGCACAAAGGGCACCAAAATCACCATAATCATTTTCTGGTCAAAATGGTCAACTCTCAATTCCTAATGTTATATTTGATCCTGAACGTGGCAGGGGGAGAGAGGAATTAATCATGAACCGG
Organism: Fregata magnificens; assembly: GCA_013389945.1. Classification (NCBI taxonomy): domain Eukaryota; kingdom Metazoa; phylum Chordata; class Aves; order Suliformes; family Fregatidae; genus Fregata; species Fregata magnificens. Next base: position 85,209 of record WAAD01012107.1, read on the forward strand.
GGTCTTTACAGATCACACAGTTTACCTTAAAATCACTAAATTCGACAAAAAAAATTAATATTTTTATGTTATTTCCTGGGTTCTGAGCCTTCAGCTTTTAGCCTTCCTTTTTCCATTTTTTTCCTCGATGATTATGAAAGCTAAATCTTTGTCTTAAAAAAGACAAAATTCACCAACACTGAATTCCCAGCAACTTCATGGATGGCTTTGCCTAGTACATCTGAAAAAGTCATCCTCTTAGATGTCTAAATATAGCAGAAGGCTCAAGAATTAGAAAATTATTTTCTGATCAAAGATGTTTTAACTGTTTCTGAAAACAGACTTCTTATAAAGTGTCCTTTGGCAACCCAATTAATTTTCACCTTCTTTCTCAAGCTGGCAGAGAGCTACGAACCGATTCTTTAGTCATTTTCAGAAACCTAAGTTTTAAAAATTTCATCTTTGGCTTACTATCAGGGAAGGTTTAGTCTCACAAATCAGGAGATTCTGGCTTCAGTGAGTCCTAATCATCCCCTGCCCCTGCCACTTTACAGCTGTATTTCTGTGCTTCTGTTTGGGAGGACTGTTTTTCCTCAGAAGTTTAAGTTCACTTCACGCCTTTGCCAAATAGGGCGGTTCAGGATGCACAGAGTCAGAGTCATTCTTTCTTTGCAAGAGCTTTTTGCACCTTTTGTTTTAGATATAAAAGGCAACAAAACCTAACCAAGGACCACTGACAACTGTATTTCACCAAGGTACCTGTGCTGTAAATGCCAAATCTATATAGAGAGATTTTTCCTTAACCTAAGGACTGCTAGGATGTTTTTTTAAAACTGATAAAACATTGACATGCTAGATCCCAACTCTTGGCATTAAACAAAAGTTCAATACAGTTAACTGTCAACCACATCTTAATGGCAGCCAAACCACAGCTTCTTCAGTGAATAGTGCCTGTTTCCTGGTTTCTACCCCAGTCCATCATCTTTCAATTATTTTCATGAGAGAACAAAAGAGTCAAAATAAAATATTTAAAGGCAGGGTACTGTCTGGTAATAGCTGCTGGCTGCTCCTCAGGCAGAGGAACAACTCTGGCATGCAGTTAAGCACTCATTTGCCTGTCATGACTTACACAAGGCTCATCACAGCAACCACACTTACCAGGAATCACAAAATTTGTAAAGGCCAATGAGATTATTAGTGCTATTTAATCTTGTCTCCTGACTAACACAGCTGATGCAATTCCATCCAGGCCTCATTCAGGTTAGTAGCTGGCAGCTGCCTGATATTAAAAACACATCCAGTTTGTCACTGGCAATCTCTTCATCAAGCACATTTACCATGCCTACTTCTTTCCTGATTCTTCCCAAAAATCTCAGATCCCGAACTGGGTTCTTGTTTGGTGCCATACTCACAGCAAATTGCCCTGCTGTTCAGATCCCTCTCTTTGTATACCAAGGTTAGGCTTTTTGCCTTAAGCTCTTTGTAGGAAACCACATTTAGTTGGCTATCAGTGATGACTCCCAAGGGCCTTTTAATAATCAGAGCTCAGGTTTCAGTCCTTCTTTTTGTAATCATGGCCTTGCATTTAAAATCAAAGGCAAAAATACTAGAGCAGTTGCAGATTATATCCCATCTGCTCACACCTTCTTCGGATGCTTAGGAATTAAGGGCAATCCCTTGCACCCCAATAAAAGTCCACATTTGGCTAAGCTACAAAAATAATCAGTTAAACATGTTAAAAGTCTTTTCTTGTATAAAAAGACTTCCTATCTTGCTCAGTGGAATATTAAGAAGCATTGATAACATACAGTGGTTAGAATAATACAGACCGACTCAATGTTGAAAAGAGTATCGGAAGTCTACTTAATTTTGTTGCTTGCGTGCAAGAGCACAGACCCTTAAACAGGTTTCACTGTAAGGCATCAAGCTGTCACTCCACTTTCAAGTACCAAGTATCCTTTCAGATGCCACAGTGGAAAGAATATTTACCATGTTTGAAGGGGGAAATTGTTGTAACAGAGATTTGCTAAGGGAATCGTGCAAGCAGGTCCATCCAGTAGGTCTCACAAAGGAAACCACACACTTGTTTTTGTATCAAATAAGCCCCCACTTGTAGAAGTGATTAAAGATGACTTAAAGCTACCACTGGTGACAGGAGAGCCATCACTGTGGCATTACAGTGTTCCAACATCCATGGCTCGAGTGGCAAGCCCTGGTGACAGCTGGGTTGGCACAGTGTCCTGCTGCATTGGCTCCAGCCTTTCCTGCATACTGGGCACAAGCAAGCAAAGCTGGTAATACTGAAGTTTCACTCCCCTTCCCTCCTCCTTCCTCTCCTCTGCTACAGAGCCCTGATAACCAGGACTCAGGCCGAAGGAAAGACATCTGGATTCAGCAGCAACAAGGACAAACCTTTTCTCCTTTTGCTGACACAGACTGTGACCAAGAACAGCAGTGAGCTTAAGAAAAATCCCCATGTAAGTTACACAGATGCAAGCAGAAAAATGAAAAGCATTTTCCATCTAGAATGCATTCAGCTCCTCAAGGAGCATAACAGCACACTGATGTCTTGTCAAGAGTGTGGCAGCTCCTCTGCGGAGATACTTGGGTGAGCTGAATCAGTAAGTTTTATTTAACTGTCAGCCCTTCCTACGGCACTGTATCAAAGTCAAGAAACGAGGCTTCATCCTCATCTGACTCTCGACAAATACTGGCTGTTGGGGTACTTCAGGCAGGGAGAACTTGAGCCAGGGTTTGGAGGAGCAGTAACAAAATTAGTAGCGTATCAACAATGTCTGATTTTCAGAAAGAGCTGAGCCTACCCTAAGAAAGTGAAGGCCCTCCATGGAGCTGGACAGGAACAATCGATGGCAGCAACTTCTGGAGTTTTTCTGTCTGGAGGTTTGCGTACTGGCAACCGAATTCTCAATGTTTGAATTTGGTCTTTGAGGCCAAAACATGAACTCACTTCAGTTTACTCAGTCTAAACTTCTTTTCTGAGCAACCTGTTGAGACTGTCTGCCTCAAAACAAAATACAGCATAGTGATAGTCCTTCATATAGCCAGGTTATCCTGCTGAGAGGCAGAAAAATAGACTGCGCTGTCCCACCCACACTTGAATCTATTTCTAGTGATTTATTTATAGGTGAAAAGGCAGGAAAATTGTCCTCCTAGCTCCATTCAAAAATACCAGTTGGCTATAAATGGTCCCAGCTTTCCATCAAGGGATTTTTTTTTCCCTCCTTCCAACTGCTCTGCAGTTAGTGCTATCTTGTACTGTCTCTCTCTAGATGTACCCATTGCAAGGGTACATTGTCAACAATGAAGAAAGCAAACACTCTGACAGACTGTTCTCCACCTCTTTCCTCTATTAGGAGAGAAATGCTGGTTATGGATGGGTTAATTATTACATTCAATGTTATCCTTCTGGGAAGCAATGACAGGTTACTCTCGAGACTGTTATTGCAGATAAACCCTTAGGGCTCTTCCACTTACCCTACAGCTAGAAGTCCTTGAGTGGCTCCCTCCTGAGCAGACTTTCTGAAGAATTTTTCAAACATAACTTCCTTCATTTTGGTGAAATTGTTTTCTTTCTGCTCAGGAAAGTTTTGAGTTTGGTTTAGGGTTTTTTCTGTGTTTAGTTTTTTTATGCCTCTGAACTGATGGTCTGCTACAGCCAGTGCCATTTTTGAGACTAGGTTCACATGATGCTTTGCAAAACACAAACTCTCTTCTTCTGAAAAGTGGTCTTGCTCGCTTGTTATTTCTCTTCAGGCAAAAAATAAAGTAATTCGTGCCGCAAACCTGCAATTATTTATATACATGAGACACAATGTTAATCTTACCATGTTTTAACACCTAGGTATGGATAACTTGCCTACCTCAAAGGATTTTTGAGGCAGAGTGTAATCATATGCATTACCAACATTAAAATCCATTTTAACTTAAACTGTTTCCAGCCCCTCCAAGTAGGCCTGTATCGTAACTAACTACACTGTTCAGACACTGTCATTTCTTGCCTTCTGTTCCGGCTTCGTAAGTGATCTCTGGGAGATGGTTTTGGAGAAGGAAAAAACCTAACAATCTAAAACAATCTGAAGTGGCTATCCATTGATCTGGTACAAGTTCGGTAGTATTTTCCTTAAGACTGACCCAGACCTACCTGATTATATATAGATTAATTTATTGTTAATAATCAAATGTTTTTCTTACTTTTTTCTACTTTTACCTTAAACAGGTATTGGGCATACATGCCTGCTTTGTTTTACCTTACAAGGTGCAGGACAGCAGAAAAAGAGGCTCTGCACCTTAAATTACTACATTTCCAGTAACATTGAACCCACAGTTTTTACAAATTGCACACACCCTGCCAGCGAGCCGCTTTCCGAGACCCTGCAGCCCTGTGGCTAGACATGTCCCAGCACTGGTCCCCCTGGGAGAGATGGGGAAGCTACTGGCTGCTGCAGCTCCCCAGGCCTTGCGCCATGCCAAGCGTGCTGTGCCATGCTGTGAGCAGGTCCAGACTTGGCAAACTGCTGAAACCTGCTGCTGCCCAGCTGCAGAAGCTGGTGATGGTGTTTCCATCAGTAAAGCACCTCACACAACCAGCCCTGCTGCAGAGAAATGCGGCCTCAGCCCTGGCACTCAGGCTCGGCATGAGCCACCAGTGCCCATCTCCTCCACCTGTTCCAGCAGCTCGGGGGCAGGCTGGGCCCTATCTAATACCGAAGTGACTCCATCGCAAACCTTGCTCCAGGTCACAACTGGAAATCACCGTTTCTCCCGGGGAAGGAAGCTATCCTCACACCCTGTGTCCCCCACACCCTTCCCAGGGCATCACAGAGTGCCTGGGGCAGACTCCTCCACAGCCTGGGGGAGAAGAGGGGCAATGTGGCGCCACCCAGCAGAGGGTCCCTGGAGGTGCCTCTTTGCCTCTGACGGTGGAGGGAAGCAGGAGGGAAGTAAGCCTGGCGGGGCGGCCAGGCCGGGGGCAGTGGTGGGGGACGGAGGCCATTGCGGGACCCCTCTGCTGCTGCTGCTGCTGCCTGCGCTGAGTCACTGCGCTCCCACCCCTGCACCAACACGTTTCTTAAATAGATGACTGGGAGTATGTGATTTCCATACCGATGAGTCTCCCTAACGCAGCCTGCCCCAGCTCCTCTTTCCCCTCACGTTAGCAGGAAACTCACATGAAATGAATTATTAAAACCTGTGTTAAAAGCACCTCAGGAAGGGCTGCCTCCTCTGCCTTAAGCAAACATGGAGGGCAGCGAGGCAAAGACTTGGCTGTCTGCTTTGCGGCCTTCCCACACAGGTCCCCTGCCTCTGCCGTGACGCATGGCTGGCAGAAGCATGGCACTGCTTCCCAGGTTTTTTGAGGTACGTCAGAAATGCTTTTCCTCCTTCCTCCATTTGCTTTTTCAGCCCAGCTCCTCTGACAGTACCTCAGTCCACAGGGTGGACAGTCCCTCCAGAGAGACCCCACAGCCATGGCCACCGACCTCCCACCCCAGCCCCACCAGCTCCTCTGCCTTGGCTTAACCTCTCTGTCTTCTTTTTTTCCTTTTTTTTTTTTTTTTTTTTTTTTTGAGACGTATCAGCTAAATATCAGGTTTTTAACACCTACCTGTGTTTTTTGACAGGAGAAGAGCTATCATGCCTTTTGGTTGCATGTTGTCCATGGAAACTGAATTTTACAGATCCCTGTTTGGTTACAAAGGATGTCCACAAAATCCACAATCAGAGTAAGGTTTAATAAAAAGGCACTTTTCTCAGTTTTATTGCACAAAAAACTTCTGCATGCTCCTGACTTTCTGCCAGGTAACTATTAATTTGAGTTTTTCCACTGCTTACAGTACATATTCTTGCTCACAGAAATCAAATCCTCACTCATGTTTTCCCTTTGGCCACTGCTTTGGGCAATTGCTTCAGCTGCTTAAATCATCTTGCTCAACAAAGGGGCTCTGATGCCAAATGTCAGACAAATAAGAAGGCAGAGGACAATATTTTAAAAATTCTCAGGTTCTTGTGGATATGAAGTAGCACCAAGCAGAATTTCAAAGAGAAAATGGTTAGAGAGGAGCCTTGTTCCTGCATGTAGAAAGCTCGAGCGCCTTGGTGGGACACACAGGTTGGGTGGAAAGTCTCCATGTCCTGCAGGCAAAATTATTAAAGAAAGGTTTCTGGTGTGGTTTTGACAATTATGAATAGGAAATGCACTTCTGTGAATATTCTGTATTGCTTAATTAAAACAAGCTATTTTTGTGAATGCTTTTGACCATGAATCTTTTTCTTGAATATTCATTGATGGTCGGAGGAAAGGCATGAGCAGAATTTATGGAAGTTCATTTAAAACCTGAATGACTATGCTTGAGAATTTTTAAATTATATTCACTACCTATTTGTTATATAGTTTTTATTTCTAATGTTGGTTTGACTACCTAAAGATAGAAACAGATGCACAGACACTCGCACTGTGTAACATTTGTTCAGTTATGACCATAACTGATTATTGATGTTATATGAGATCCCTCCAGATTTTTTCTTTAATGAGTTTGCATTGGTCACAATTTGAAAACCATTGGAAATCCAGCCAAACAGTGGCAGATTCTGCCCTAGGTCTGGTCCCAGTGTACATTTCTAAAGGCACATGTGGACCAGAGCTGAGTAATTAAGAGACAAGAAAAATCCCTGCTGTGCCTCCAAGACTGATGCTTTATGAGGCCCAGCAAAGATGGCAGGGATGAAAGAAAAAGCACTAAGAGCAGAAAATACTCTGTAGCATACGCTGCTCTGGAGGCTGTGGGCTGATTTGGACTGTGGAACCTACTCTGATGTATGCCAATGGCTCTTCTGGTCCCTGATATAGTTTGAAATCCTCAGACACAATGATGCCTTAAGCTCCCACCAAATCCCTAGGCAAAGAAATGGTTACCCTAAAGCTGCTTTGCTTCTGGAGATGAAGCATGGTCCCAGCTCAAGAGTCTTCTCTTACAGCACTGGAATAATGCTTAAAAGAACGAAGCAGAAATCCCAGGGCATTTGAGCAGATCCTAGAGGACTCAGACATCAAGTTAGGACAAAGACAAAGCTTTCTGATCTTCTCACTCTATTAAGCTGCACTCTTTCAGAGCCTGAAATAGCAGAGCAAGGCCTGAGGGTACAGTGGTGGGGTCTCTACTGGGATTACAATGCATCAGTTATTTCATTATTTCTAAAAATATTTAAAAGAAGACCAATCTCAACACAGCTTGGTATAAAAGAGGGAAAAAAGAATGAACAGGGGAAAGGTTTATATTTGTGCTTTTATCTTATATTTCTATATTAAATGTATCAGTATACATATTGTCTATATTTCTCTTAATTCATTATCCAGAGACTATTAATCTCTTTAGATGCCAGTATAGTACATTGGACATCACAGGACTATTTAGGACTGGTTATATGTGCATCAGACCCAGGTTTGTACGAAGCATAGTCCAAGGATGCTGCTGTGAGCAGGGTCACAGGGTACTAGCATTGCATTAGCAATAATAGCAGTAGCCAAAGGGACCCCGTCTTGGCCTTTGTTCATTTACTTCATTTCCAGAAAAGACTTTTCATACAGAACAAGAATTCAATACAAAACTAATACACCATAGTAAAATACAGCACCAGAAGGGGGACTTCACCTGAGAATATCTGCCTCATTGGACTTCTGTCTGTTGGTTTCTTTACCTTGTAAAGGGATAGTAATATCTGCTTCTCCCAGGGCCTGATGAGGTGGCCAAAGCCATTAGAGACTGATGTGTGTCTGAGAGACGTGCCCTGGCAGAGCAAGGTGTGCTTGCAGACTGCTGCTGCCCTGGTAACAGTGCCAGTGCCTACACATGGGATGGGAATGGACTAGGAGTCTGGGCCTGTGGCATTAGCACTGCTTCAATTCCCTTCTAGACTTTGGCCACTCCTCGACCCATTCCCATGTCATGAGAAGTTGTCCTTCCCTGCAGCAAGCAGTCGTGCAGCCATGCTCTGTGCTTTGGTTTCTCTGTGTGGAAAGAAAAGAACACAGCATGGCAAGAATGAGAGGTTGAATTCAGTGTGATGCCCCACATTTTCTGGAGGGCAGGTAGTGGCATTAACTGCAATGCCAGAGGTAGACTTTTCATCCTGAAAGGACAGAGAAGATTAATTATATTCTGATATGCATGACAAAAATATGCATGATTGTGTTAGACAGGTTTAAAAACATTTTAATGGCCAATTCATTCCCATGTTTTTAGTCTAGGCTAAATGCTAAGTAGGAGTAGAAGAAACCTCCCCTATTAGCAGATTATTCCACAGGCATTCAATGCATTTTCCTGTGGCTTCCCCTGAGGGAACTGATCTTTGAATGGGGATAGTCCCAGAAGCAGGGTACTGGCTAACACCAGCTCTGCTGGAAGGTGAAAATCCTTATTCCTAAAACCAAAGGGCATCTCATTATTTATCTACTATTTCTGTCTGTATTGTACTGTTCAAAAGTCAAACCACATAGTTCATCAGGCTGGTGGGCATGCGTTCATGTGGGCGTGTTGATTACTACTTAAAACCCTTCGATATCCAGGGATGAACTGAACACATTTACCAAGGTTAAATAGGTCTGACTGCTATCGATCTATCTGTCTCTAACATGTTGTAGGATTGCAAGAAATGCAGAATGTGAATTTTTATGTATTCCCCATATATAGCTATATATATATATTCCCAGGCTCAGTAGAACTTCTCACAGATGGATGCATACAAGGAGAAACACACAGAAATGCAGAGCAGCTTGAACTCAGTTCCTGCCTTGCACATCTGCAACTCTAGGGAGAAAAGAAACTGAACTCTGAGCTAGTTTCTGGGTCTGCATCTCCTGCTCTCCTGTACCTGCAGCCTGTGAGAGGAGCATCTGGACACTGAGGGGGCACCTCAGAGCTCTCTAGAAACTGAAGCATCCAAGATGTGTAGTCACATTTGAAAATCCTGGCATGGGAGGAACCAGGAATACAGCAAGACATAAATGTAGAAAAGGAATAGAAACTGGGAGACCTGGCTGCCATACAGAAAGCTTCTGGTTCTGAACTAGAAGGTCCTTTTATATCAAGATACTCTCCAAAACAAGTATGGTTAGGACAACTTGCTACATCCTCAATAAGGTTATACAGGACACTTTTAATCAGCTCCCTGATTATTTCAGTGTTTGTCTGATTAAGCATATCAAATAACATCATCTAAGACCCACGCTTTATCAATACAAAAATATCTATCTTAAATGTATATTGTCCACTGTACCACACTGAGTAGTTTACAATCTTTTATATTCTTATTCTAACAAAAACCTTATAAGGGAAAGATGTCTTTTACTAATGTATAGTGGTTAAGTAAAATATCCAAGGTCACCCAACTCTGTAGCTGGCCAGGAGCATTTTGAGCATCCAAGTTAGTGCTCCAATCAATGAGCAGCTTTTCCAGAAAAGCATATAGCCTCCTAAGCTGTACAAAAACCAGGTTTAAAAAATGTAATAATCTGCAAATGCCTCCAGTCGCTGTGCTCCTTCACCAGTAATCAAAGCAGGTAAAACAAAGGTAAATATCCTACAGCCAACTTTACGCAAAATCTGTTTTAGGAAAAAGAAGAGCTGTCCAAGGGAAAATGAGACCTATGCAACTTCTAGGAGCTTCTGGAAGCTATGGTTGTATGCTTACATTATGTGTTGCTATAGTAATGCCCCTTTCCCATTCAAAATTCACCCTGTGCTGAGATCCACAGAACAATGATGGGCTTTGTGAATCCTAACCCTTTGTCTTTCTGTTTTAGAAGTGATCGGGTAGCCCAATACCAGATGTACTGTACCTGTCATCCTGCTAAGAACGTACTGAAGAAAAAGAGAAGTTATTTCCTTCACAAACATTGTATTTGAAAACTAGGGATTTTTGGGAAGAGGAGACAATACCCAAAGGTTAGTGGCCACTTACTGGCTCACTCCACCCAGCCAGTCCTTTGGGATGGTTTCCATTTCTGGACAATGCAACCTACATCCTGTGACAGGGATGCAATGATGGACACTCCAAATCTCTATAGCTGCCTGGCACAGCCAGCATGTTCTTGCTCATCCTTGCCTGCATAGTGCGTTGCTGTACTGTTGTCAGTGAGCACTGCAATAAATGGCAGAAATACCCTCTACTTTGCTAAGCTGCTCTGAGCTGACAGGGAAGAAGGTGTCTCCCCAGACCACGGTGGAGTCATATGTACCCAGATCCTCTGACTGCAGGATCTCCACTATGACTTTGGTCCTGTTGCAGGCACTTCTATAATCCCTTTTTTATTATTTAGGCCCTGCCTGGGGACTGTGGTTGGCTTTTTGACTGATGGGGATGCCTGCTCAGGGGTATTGGGCAGGCACAGTGTGCTTCCCCTCATGGTGTGCACTTCCTGGTGTGGTAAAATGTGGTGCTGGGCTCGGTGCTAACTTGTGTGCTGTGCTCACATAGCAGAGGTAGGGATACGGCACGAAAGGATCCTACTAAGTTTTGTGTCATTCTAGTGAGGATGGACCCCGCCATTCCCAAAAAGTAAGCTGCCCCTGGTGGGCAAGCATGCAGGTTGAAGTACAGAGATGAGCTCACAACAGAAAATGATACTTCAAAGAAGTACTGGATAATTAGTAACTGGGAGCTTGTAGACCTCGTATACTTTCCATCTAAAAACCACTAACCTTTTGGGTTCCTTCTGTCTATTGATAGGTTTAGCCTGAATCTCTTGTGAACAGCTTGTATCAACAGGGAGCCTGGCATGGAGTGCTAAGAGAAGTATTTATATCACTTAGTGGCGCTGTGCGTACACTGTCCATGCACTTCGAAGTTGCCATGTTAGCTGCAGGATGTATCATGTCCCTTCTACCGCTTCTGAAAGGCTCTGGCCGATGCTTGAATTCATAAGGATTACATTATTAATGTTATTCTTAGATTTTCCCCAGTGGGATATCTAGTGTTCCCACTAATCCCGTCATTGGCAAAAAGCTGGAAATATAGGGCTAATTTTCTCATGGAGACGCCAGGAAGAAATATCTACTGCTGATGGAGGCCATGGACAGATTTGTCAGTCCTTGGTGCTAGAGGATTTCAGACCTTCCAGCCCATGAGGGCTCACAGGTGGGGTCAAGCCCCAGCAGACCCTACCATCTTCAAAGAAAAACTTGTATTTAGATGTTTCTCTTCACCACAAATATTTTCTTGTCACCTTGACTGCAGCACATCGATGTCACTGTCCACTGAGAGACTGTCACTTCTCTGCTGAAGAGCAGGAGCATTTTTATCAGTGAAGAGCATACCATGCTGTGGCTTGGGACAGAATATAATACTGGAGGTGGGTAAAACTGCCATAGGCAGATTATTAACACTTTAAAATGTGACCTGTACACCAAAACCAACTCCTAGACTTAGAAAACTGCTTTGGATATTTAATATCCTTGGGTAGTCATGACCTCAGTTGTGCATTTCATAGGTTGTAAGGCTTTACTGCTGCCCAAATGTTCCTTACAGCTTCAGGTTTTTGATGGTAATTGCAAGTTCAGACTCTACTAATTACCTACAACTCAGTCTTTCAAAGCACTATTCACTGTGAATCCCATGCAGCAAAGCACATCTTCAACTCCAAGCAGATGAATAAGAATTAAAGGATCTATTATTAAAATGTTTTACTTAAAGTCAATGGAATTGCTCATGTATGGAACACAAGAACCAGTTTACTGGGTCTCTGCTCCATCATGGATCTCTTATTAGTTTTGCCTCTCTTGTAGCTTCTTCCTACAAGCCGCTTGCCTGGTAATTCTGCCTGTTGTCGAGAATAAACTCCAAATAGCACATTCTAATATTTCAGGATCTTTTTGTGTTTAAAACCCCCAGGTTATTACAAGGGCACCTTACTAAATTAAAAAAAAAAGAAAAAATGCTGTCAAAACCCCTTAATAACTGGGTATGTCCCTTTCAACATATTTCTTTCTACTTGTCAGCTGGAAAGGATAAAATATGGCAGGTTTTTTTATTTGACACACAATAGACTCTGAGTGACTTGTTATGTAAATTACATTTCATTTAAGTTCAGCTTTAGAGTAAAGAAAGACTAAGTAACTATTTAAATGAAGAAGGAAATTTACAGGCTTGTGGGAAATACTATTCAATGCATAAGACCCCCTAGCAGAGAGAGTGCAGGGGGGGTATTAAAAATCTGACCAGAAAGTCAATCTGTGTCATATATTTTTAATTGAAAAACACCAAATTTGGAGTGTCACAGGAAAAAAAAAGTCTCCTCTCAAAAAATAAAGCCTCAGATCACCCAGTCCAACCACAATAATTTAAGCTAACAGCTTTAGAAGTATCTCTGAGTCTGTCATAAGGCTGTGTTACTAATAGGTTGTTGAGACAGGCTTTTTCTGAAAAATCTTTCATGAACCTGCTGCACAAGCCCTTTTCAAAATAAGAAAGTCTACTTCCCTGAGGACATAGGCATTAGACAGCACTGCAAAACTGCACATTGAGCTCAGCATTATCCACAGCCCACTGACACATTCCCCCCTCCTCCATATTTGCTTCTTTGTGCCAGCTTAATGCTCTTGCCAGGATGTCTGTGCTGATGGTGGGGGTTGAGGGGAGGCAGGGTGCAGTGCAGGCCCCAAATTTGCTATTGTTTCCACCAGAGGTTCGTATGATGTTTACTGCCAGGGTAGCGCTGTGTATGTGAAGCTCTACCATGTAGACTAAACAAGGCTCCTGGTAAGAGCAACTGGCAGAGATTTAGTTAGATTAATCATAACCCATTGGTGTCAATGGTAAGACTCTTCCTGACCTCAGTGGAGCCAAGATTTCAATCCAGACAGTCTAAGCCTGATCAAAGCAAGTCTACATGAGACAATGCTTAAATCATCAGCAGAAACCAGCTGACTATGAATCCTTCTTGAACAGATGAAAGAAATAGTGAAAATTTTGGGGTCAATGCCTGTAAAGGCAATGGTTCAGTCTTGCACTCTGTGAGATTGAGGATTCATGAATTTCTACTCAGTCCTGCAAAATGAATCATTGTGTGGCATTGGGTAGATTATCTAACCTCCATCTAGTACAAGTTTTCCACTCATAAATTGGGAATAGTCAAATCTGAGCACATCACTTTCTGCTCTGAGAATTAACAACACGGCTTGAGCCATGTCTGGTGTAGGTGAAGGGCTATGCAGGATTTCTTCAAGCCATGTCTTTAGTCAGTACCCTGCTGTTGAGATTCAAGTTCTGCAGAAGGTTCAGCTTTAAAATACCTGTGGATTTCAATTTGTAGAGAAGGCAGCTGTGCACATATCCAATATTGGAATAGAATTCAGGCAACATTATGTTAGTGTCGTTAGCTAATCTGATCTTCACTTAGCAGTTAATAAAAAGTCATGCTGGAAAGCTACACTTTCACTACCATTGACTTTGAGGTTCTTTTCTTTCTGGTTCATTTTGCCAGCATAGTCTAAATGTTTGAGACTATGTACGCAGGAAGGAACTGCAGCTGAGAAAAATATTAAAAGCATCTTGACAAGCCCTGATTCATTATTAACTTTTTTTTTTTGGTACAGAATTGTCAAAAGTGAAAGAAGACTAGGAGCTAAAGTTATGCATTTAAACCTCAATTTCTGTCTTTATTAACACAACAGGTACAGATTTTTGCACTACAATGGTCCATGGTCCACTGAAGTGAAAGCTTTAATGGTGTTCAGTTGAAGCCCTAAATTATGTATTTTCCACTCTTTACAATGGACATTTACAGCTCAAAAGCAGGCAATGTTCTTGTCTTCCCATCTGTTTTTGTTTATCAATAAAGCCGTCCCCTTTGATAGTTTAGGAATGACTTTGAATTCCACAGTCATTTGCCTTGTCATTTGTTTTTTGGTCTGAAAGAAGTATTTAATCTGGCATAAAATAGACAGACTCAGTTGCTCTGAGTTACATACTCATATAAATTCTCCATATCTCACTGAAGGCCAGGGCCTGTTTTTTCCTGCATTTACAACAGTGTGATTTCACTGATATTAGTAGAGATCTCTCCTTAGCTGCAGCAGGGTCACCAGGAGCCCTGCAGGCTCAGGTACCACGTGGGAAAAAGGGTTTCTCTCTGATCTAAATCAAATGCAGACCAAGATTAACACCACTGACAGCAGCTAGAATATACATGCACAATGACACCCCAGTCAGTCACTCCAATCTACACTGTACACATAACAATACAGCTCTGCCAATTATATTTCAGTAATGTATTATTAAAATGCTTTCTATAGTGTACAAAGCAGGAATGAAAACAGTATGATGTGCAAGGGAATAAAACTGTTAATGATTTACATTAGCTGAATATTATTGTGAATAATCCTGATCCTAGAAAATGATGGAAAAACCCCTTTTTTCCCCCCAGAGCTTTAAGCCGTCCATCTTACTCCTCCTTTGTCAACAGCACTAAAAAAGTGAGTGAATACCCAGAAGTAGGTCACGATTGCTAATATCCAGGGATACCATGTTTCTGTGGTTACCTTAGTGCTCCCTCCCTTTCTCCGCATCTCCCTCTCTCAAACCAAAGCTCAGGCCCCGTACTGCCACTCCACACCAATGCCATATCACCCACTTCAAAACTGCTGCTCCTGATTTACACCCACGTTACCACACAGGGTCTGCACCACAGCTCTGGGCTCGGATCCCAACCTGTGATGCCCGTGCAAAGAGAGATGGGAGCTGCGGGGTGCTGGGGCCGGGTGCCACACTGTGTCTGTCAGGCTGTCTGTCCCCTGCCATGCTGCATCAGCACCTTCCCTGGATGGTGGACAGGATGCAGCAGCAGAGCTGCCAGAGACCAGCACCCCAGGACCCATCAGAAGCACCTGATGGGGTGCTGGGCGGGAATAGGCAGGCTGGTGAGTATGAGGACACCCCTTCACCCCACAACAGCACCCAGAGTCAGTCAGAGAAATGAGGCATGATTCTATGGTGTTGGTGCAGCCCCGATGCCCTCATGCGTGGCTGAAGGGGATGTTTCTCTTGCATGCGTTCCAGCTAGGATGACGTGAAATAGACTGAGGCTGCGGACACGGAAACAGAGAGGCAAAGCTTGAGGCATTAAACACAAAGCAAATCACACCATGGCAGCTGTGTACAAAACGGGCCGGCTGTGCATTTGAAAGCGTGAGAAAGGAGCAGGCTGTGCAGAGAAAGACAGGCTTCTGAGATGTGACAATTTTAGCACTGATTCATCATGGGGTAAATTTGTCACAAGTGGGGCTGGGCCACAGTGTTTAAAGGGCTCTGCATTGATTCATGTTTGGGCAGGCTTTGTACCAGGCTTTTGCTCAAATGGGATGTTCTTTCCCTTTTTTTTGACAGGACTCATGGGGTGGTAGAAGTTGCTGAGACAAAGAGCCTGGCAGCTGTTGTTCGTTTTCAGCAGTCCTATAAAGTACTGTGACTATTAAACTCGCTGGCTCTAAATTTGGGACATATTTGCCCTTATTTGTTGTTGACACCAAGGTTCATGCCAACCAGCTCCCTTGTTAGACTACTCGGAGTGCCCACAGCAATGGGAGATGCACTGGTCCAAACAAACGTGTTTGCAGCATTTGGATTAGAGCTCCTGCTGGTGCATACCAGCACAGCCCGGCGGCGGGTGTTTTAGGACCATATGACTAGAAGCAACTGAATTACTGAATCCAGTCATGATTGCAGACTTCATGTAATACTTGTTTAATCCAGAAAAGTCCAGACGTCATCTACTCTACACCAAGCAGTTGCCAGCACCCTATCAGCCAGCCTCTGACAGTACTTGCAAAGAACTGTGTGTCAATTTTAACCATTTTAGGTACCTGCTGAGTGCCAGATTTAAGCAACTTTCCACTTTGTCAAATTAACACTTCTCTTCTGTCCAATTTTCACCCAACTCATATAACCTTCATATCTGCCTTCCTGTTGCTGTGAGCCAAAAAAAATACCCTTGGAAGTCAGTCTTGATTGAAACTGAGGCTGTAAGTGTTTTAACTTTTAGTTACAGTTATTTAGCATGTGAATTGGAGGATCTCCAGGACTTGGGCTAAGTGCTGTGCAAATGTGTACAGATCCATCAGCTTTCTACCTATGAGCTGGTAAAGAAGGAAGTGATCAGATAAAGTGGGTAGAGTAAAAAGCTTTGAGCTCTTGTGGATACATAGGCTGTTCATGGAGTTCTAGGCAAAAAAGACCACCAAATTGTATCGCAAACCGTCAACTTTCACCCAATATCATCTGCAGTGCATCACAAAAAATGTGTGTTTGACTGAACCTTTCAGAAAGGAGTTTAGTCCTCATCTGACACATTCAGAGGTGAAGAATTTGGCACTTAAAATTTGTTCAGTGAGAAATCATTCCTACCGTTAAAAAACAACTTATGCCTAATTTCTCATTTAAATTTATCTGGTCAGCTTTAGTTTGCGACTGTTGTTTCTTATGCTTTTCTCCACTGAATTAAAGAGTTCTTTAATACCTGGTATTTTCTCACCATGAAGGTACTCACACTGTAATCAAGCCACTTCTCAATCTTCTTTTTGATAAACCTAACAGGTTAAGCACTCTGAGTCTTTTACTAGAAAATATTATCTCTAATTAGAATTTTAATTTTCTCAAAGCCTTTTTGGAACCCTTTTTGCAACTTCATCATTTTTTCAATATTCTGCTGAAAATGTGGACACTCAAGCATTATCCAGTAGTCCACTAGAAGTGTCACCAATGCCATTTGCAAAGGAAAAATCACATTACTGCAAGTTATTATTCCTCTCTCTACTCATCCAAGAATCACATTTAGTCCTCTTTTTATATTAACATCTGTCAGCTAATGAGTTGCCAAGCCAATTCTTTGTGGAGATTTATCTGTAAATTGTCTAGATATACTGATTTAAATTGTTAGCTAAGTCACACACACCATTTGGCATCTCCAGCTCCTGGAACTCAAGTAGTCACTTCAAGGGCTCATTTTTCCATCTGTATGCCTATAGCATACAGGAATGCAATTGTGCATGCCTGTCTGTCTGTCCCTTCTCAGGTCATACAGTCCACTTTACCCACCATGCCCCAGAGCATCCCAGATCTGTGTTTTCCAAACCTGAACATACAATCTTTAGTGCTGAATGCAGCTTTTCAGTCTGCATGGTTCTGGCATTACACTCAGTCTCTGCAACTCAACCAAGATTTCCAGACTCCAAGGTGCCCTTTCACAAAGCGTGGGGTAATCCTCCAAGCCCAGGAGGAAACAGCAACCAGGGAAGGAGGCATCTTTCAGACGCAGAAACACTGCGAGGGAATTGGACAGAGGGCCAAAACGTGCAGCAGCAGCAGCAGACAAAACAGGCAGGAGACATGCAGGCAGGGAGGATCTGCTGTGCTGGCTGTCTTTTTGAGCAAACCCTTCTTTTTTCCCCACCATCAACCTCTGTTCTTCAGCTTGTCACTTGCTGTTTTACCTTTCCTCCACCCTACTTTCCCCTTCAATGTCCTTTCTCCTGCTGCTTTTATTCCCAGTCGGCTCATTCCCACTTAAACTCACCCTCCCCTGACAAAGCTCTTCATGGAAACAGCACTTCTCCTGCTGCTTTCATACCCCTCTTTTGGCTCCTGTGTGTCACCCCCTTGTCCCTTGTACTCCTCCTCCATTTGAATGTCTTCGGGGCAGGGACCACCTGGAGCCATGTTCACCCAGTCCCTTGTGCAACTGGGCCCCTGTGCTTCCTAATTTTTTTTTAGCTGCTACCCTAATAAATATGACTAATTGCAATAGTACTGTGATGTCTAGTAGGAGAAACTGATGAAATAATTGTGTAGCGGGGATGAAACAGCCGGGCTGATGGCGAAGCAGAGCAGGCATTAGCTGTGCCAGCCTTACATAACATTGCAGGCTGAGCGAGAAGCACCCAGAAGGAACTCACTTATCTCACCCCTTCCTCCCCCTTTATTATGAAAAAAAAAAAAGAAGAAAGAAAAAATTTTTAAAAGGATAAATTTCCTTTACTGCTGCCACATGCCTGGGTGCAGGTCCCTCGGCTCGCGGTGGGGCGGGAGGGACAGCCGCTGCTCTGCACCGGCTCAGGACTTGCTCCAGCTCTGATCCCACATGGTTTGCTGGGCACAGAGTCAGGTGTCACTGTTAAAAAATGGTTCTCTGTCTTCTGATTCATGATGGCTTTTTTCCCATCTTGCAGTGAATGTGAAATATAATTTGAGTTTCGATATATAGCTGGGGGTGCCTCTCTTCTCTCATTAATTAGTTATAACCCTTGCCTGGTTCTGACGCTTATGTCGCTTTAGATGGCTGATATCTGCTAACCACCTTTCTGAAAGATTACAAAAGAGCCATGAAAATGAGAACGGGGAGATGGACGGATGGATGGAAGGATGAGGGATGCCTCTATTACAAGGAGCGAGGACAGAAAGCTTGGATTAGGGTGAACAGCTGGTGCGGATTCAATAATCAACTGCTCTGAAAGAAAAGCCTATTTTTTCTCATCCCATGGCATTAGAGAACAGGATACCAGAGCTGCCAACCTTACAATTGAAATCTGCCCACACAGAATAGCAAATTCCCCTTGGCTTGCATTTAAATGCTCCTGGCTCATTATAACTCCATGCAGCCTTTAATACATACATGTGGTCTGCATATTATCCTGCAAAAAGAGCGTTGCACTGCTTCTCTCAGCATGTCTCTGCCTTCATTACAAACACCAAAGGGAGGGATGGGGCGGGGGGAGAGAAAGGAGGACAGGGAGCTTATCGAGTTTACAGCTGCTGCTGAGAATATTGGTTTGATTCTCGCTGCTGGTCAGGATTCATTTCCACCACAGGCAGCAGGCTGGGGCAGCAAGCGTTGGTTTAACAGGCTTAGGAGGTTGTTCTTTGGGACAGCCCCTTGGGAATAACACACCCTACCAAGGAGCCAGCTCGCAGCTGGGAGCCATCCCAGTGAGCCGTGGCACGAGGAACGGCTGCGGCACTTTCAGCTGTCGGTATCCATAGGGGAATGGCGGAGCCAGTACATAAGTCTCCGTATGAAAAATGGGGAGGTTTGTTGGCTGTTGATTTTCCCAGGTATTTTGGTGATGCTAAACATGGCAGGGTTACCAAGACTTTCTCTGACCCTATTGGCAGCAGCAGCAGTAGCTACAAGTCACTCTTCTTCCCCTTCCTGACAGCATGCCTCCATCTCAGCCCAGGGAGCCAGCCCTGGCAGGCCAACATAAAGCCCCTCTCTCTGTTCACGTGGCTCCTGAGCCCTCTTCTCAGGCTGCAGACCTGCCCAAGTGTCTGGGGACAGGCTGTGATCTAGAGAGCAGAAGTCCACCTGAACGTGATGGTGACAAATGGGACTGCGAACAGCTGCCAAATGGGGACACATTTCTCTTCGTTCTGCCAGATGTGAATAAGAGGTTAAAGGCTCGATACATCACGCTTGATCCCATCAGGCAGCCAGTCTCTCAGCTTTTCAGTAAAAGTAGGGGAAATGTTTTGGTTTTAATGCCCTCTTTATTTTGGAAGATCAGGATAACAACAGTGACCAGAACTCCTGTTACCAGGCAATTTTGATCCGTAACAGGGTACTGAATATTCAAAGGGAGAGCGCCCGAAAGCTTGGGCTGCGGGTTTGCAGCCGACCACCCTATTAATAGTCACATCATATTCCTGCTTATTCAGTGGCCTGTTTTTTAAGGGAAAACACGGCTTGTCCCTGCTGCCCCAAGTGCAAGGAGAAGAATGGAAGGGGCTGCATGAAAATGTGTCAGCCTGGGTCCCTCCTGTGCTTCTTGCAGAAAGGAAAGGAAGATATTAATGCAGATGATTTTGTTACATAAATACATGTTGTATCAGGGCCATTTTTAGCATCTGTGGGGGTGTGAAGAACTTCTCCAAGCTGCGTATCTATTTCATAGGATTCAACTGAACTGAGGAAAAGGACAGAGAGTTTTAAGGTAAACTATCAAGATACATTTTATTTAAGCCCACACAATTCTGCACAGGGCTCCGCATGACAGAAAAAAGATTTCACTAGCACCTCTCTGGCCTTAGTAGTGCTTTTTAGTGCTTTGTAATAGAAAGACCTCTTAATATAATTGGATAAAATTGAGGACAAATTCGTCATCAAATTTCAAATAATATGTCTGCCATTTGGCTTCAGAGAGTTTCAGTTTTTTTAAATTCCAAAGGGCTACAACATTCAATTAAAATGGAATTTTAAAATCCAGAAATCTAATTTTTAGTTTAATCTCAAAGTCATTTAGACTTCAAATAGATAATTTTCTAGTCAGGAAAGAGTCAATTTTTGAATGAAAAATAAAATCTGGGGGTAATTTAACAAAGCAGGTTCATAACATACAGAATTTCTCTTGATTTCTGAGCAGTTTTCTATCATCACTTCCACTTTAGCCTCATGCCCTATCCATCCCTGGGGGGCACATGTGGCTCATTTCACTCTCACTGACGTGTCCATCTGTACAGAAGGCAGAGAGTGAACTGCAGCCCTCGGCACAGCCGTGCCAGCTGGGGACATGTTACTCCCTCCCTAAAAATGGGCCCAGGTTCTGCTGTGGGCACAGGCTGAGGGTGGCTGGGACTGGCATGGGCAAAACTGGATTTTGCCCTCCTTACAAACTGGAAGTGTCCAGCAAGCAGAGCAGCAAGGAGGTCCTCTGAGGTTTTTTGCCTGCATATGTTTCCAAAAAACATTTTTTCATATTATCTCCATGGCCATCTGAGAACATTTTCCTTCTGGAAACCAGTCTTGGGGGACTGCGTTTTACTTACAGGAAGACATCACCAAAGGGAAGTTTTCATGGGATTAACTAGTGCTGCAGGTTTTGTTTCTCATGCTCCAAAAGGATCTGATTGTTTCCAAAGGAAAAATTTTAAAAAAAAGGACATAAACCCCTAACTTTTTATAAATCATCTGAGCTTGGCAATTTGGCTAATTTCCAAACAGTGTCTATGCTTGGTGTTTCTCAGAGCTCGCCATGCAATCCACATGGCAGGTCCTAGCTGGGTCACTGGTAACACAAGGTGTCCAAAACTAGAGGGAAGAGAAGAAGGTTAAGGAGGAGAAGGGTTACCTAAACAAGTCTAATTTAATACTTGGCACATCCATGGCAGCCTTGATCCAGAGTATTTTACAAACATGGTAAAGAATGTTAGTCTCATTTCATAAAATCAGACAGAGATATGAGTCCATATTTTGGCCATTTCACAGTTTAGGAACTCCACTTTTCTGCCACAGGGGTCAAGTTTCTTAAACCGATGTTTTAAATTCGGCCTGAATCTGCTGCCACCTGTGAATTACTGCTCTAAGAGATTCATTTAAAGCCACCCTCTGAACTGGTGGGTTAAGTGGAAAAGAAGTAATGAATTAATTTCACTGGTTACAATAATGCTTTTTGGTGGTATAATGACAAGGAAGACTCAGAAACCCCCTGTGCCCTCCATATTTGCTCCTCAGTACTCCATTCCCTCATTCTGTTGATTACTTTACCTTGGATGTATTTTGGAGAGACTCAACTCCAGATGAAAACCTATCCTGCTGTTAAGGGAAGAAAGGATTAAAATTATTGCTCAGCATTCATCAAAGAAAGAGACAAGATAAATGCAATATATCATAATGATAAGGATTCCTGGGTGACCCCTTAGACTCTAGAGCCCAACTTTGGTTGCAGTGTTAATTGCAGGAGGAGATTCAGGAGTTGAGAGAGACTTCGGAGAGGTTGTAATCTGTGGGGAACAATAAAACTGCTAAAACCATGCTTTACACAGGCTGACTGCCCAAAGCCATGGTTTCTTTTTTTGGAGCAGGAAATAAAGTAAAGATCTTTGGGATATGCATCTTGAGACAAAGAGTAAAATTCATTTGCGGTAATAATGCATTCAACACAAAAGAAAATAAAATAAGGGAAGCCTTATCATTAGGAACGCTTGAACCTGGTTCAAAATAAGATATACACTGGAAAGAGGCATCCAATACCAACTATGAGGACAGCTGAATGGAGAGAATAATACAGAGACAGGTCTTTTCTACTTTTTGTTTCCATTAGAAACATAGAGTTTCTCTAAGACATTTGTTTACTCTAACTGCTTGCCACACAACACCATCACAAAAGCACTTTTCAGTGTGTGACAGCTGAGACTTAAGAGAAGTTTGCAAAACCCAGACCTCACCAAACAAGTCACAGTGGCAAGCAGGTTAAAAATTAACAGGACCTGCAAACAATACAACCAATGAAATCATCCTCTTAGACTGCCGCTCTGCATTACAAAATAAAAAGTAAGGAAAATACAGAAAGAAGGGAAAATGCAGTTCAATGCCTTCAGCATTTGCCTGGGAAGCAGGAATAGATCAACATGGGATTTTATGAAGATTTCACTGAATTCAGTGTCCACAGCAACAGTCCCAGCTCGGATACAATGCCCCCGGGCCAGCTGGGAGCCACCACTGTGGGCACAGTGGTACCCCTTGGCACCAGGCACCTCACCAAAGTGTCCTTCTGCAGTCACAGTAATGGAGGCTCCTCTGAAGGGTGAATCAACACAGCTAAAATTCCTACGTAACTGTGGAAATGCCTATTCTCTTCCACCTAAGAAAGGTGCTTAAGTTAGGGGCTTTGAAGTTCTTGTGTCCCTCTCTAAGTAAGAAAGAGAAACAGGGTACTTCAGGAGGTGGATTTGGATTTGTTCCTATGGCCATTTTTCCTGGCAGTTAAAGCAGTGTAATCAGACATCTCCAGCTCCTCTTCTCCCCACCCACACTATCGCAGGTAGGTAGTTGATAGCGGAGCAATGTGGTGAACTGGGTTGGTGACCATATCTAGGTTAAAAGAAACCCTGCCAAAAAAACCAATCAACCAACCAACCAACCAAATAAAATCCACAGATATTAGATAAACCTAATCAGTTTAGTGGAGGAAACAAGCAGTGCCCTGATAGTAGGAACATTGGTTCTCCAGAGACATAAATCATCCTCATGGGTTTACATTAAGAATACAGAGGTACACAACAGGTACTGAACCCATTCTGCAGAGCCTTTTCTCAGGAACCATGAAAGTTTGAAGGGTTGCGTGAACAAAAGAGATAAAGTAAAAACAGGTAAGTCACAAATTCATAGTAAATCTATGAGAAGTGGAATGACCTTCACTCTTCCCTCATCTCTCATCCTTACAAGGAGAGAGAAAAAAAGTTGATTTTACTATGTTATCTTAGCTCTTTTTCAACAGACACAATAGACTGTATTTTGTTGCTGTAAACCTACTGCCAACAAAGGATATACTTGTCCTAATGTGCTGCTTTGTTCACAGCGCTGTACAAAAATTACATTATAAGGACACAGACACAGTATCTATTTAATCATTGTAATACATTACATTCCTACTCAGTGATGTTTCAATATACCTACACAGGAGTTTAGAACTGAAAGTTTCCTTAGATAAATGTCTTCCTCTTTATTCTCATGTATCTATACTAGACCGTTACCCTAGAGATTAATATATACATATAAACATATATCGTGTTGTTTTGCTAGTGCTGTACATGGTTATATGCACACATCTTTGCCTGCTCAAACAGGACCTGCAGCCCAGCTGTATTTGATAAATATTGCCTAACTCTATTTGATAAATGTTCCCTTTAAAATCTTTCCTCTATAACATGAAAAGTCAATGCCCTAATTTTAAGTCGCCCTTTGAAAGCGAGCCAGTATTCAGATGGATATCGACTCTGGGCCTGCTGGTTGTTCTACAGCAGTGTTTGGAAGGCTGCTGTTCTAATGAATGTGCTAACATTTGATACACACGCTAACAAAATCAATAGCACTGTTTTTAAAAAAGCATGTGGCTTTACTAAGTACACTGTCACTACCCCGTCATGCAGAAGTTTACTAGAAATCTCCCTATATGACTAAATTGATGCATCTGGCTCATTTCTCTACTTGCTTGCCAGAATGCATAATACCAGACTTCAAGGACGTTCAAAGTCAGCCTCTGCAGCAGAAAAAACGGTGCTTGTTTAAGTTTGAAGTGTATGTGGTAGCCAGTACCTGAAACTCCCATTCAAGTGTCAATTTTTCCTCATTTCTGCCCTGCTGTTGGCACAGAAGAGACCTAGGGGACCTAACACAGCTTTTCACATCAGAGATTCCTGCTTCTGTGGTTTCTGAATGCATTGCGTGACTATAGGCAGAGAATAAAACGTATTTATAGTCACTGCTTAATATATTAATCCCTGCTCTTTTGCTCCTTGTCTTCAGTAGGCAAACACACCGAGACGTTCTTGAATCTAAACCTTAGATCTGCTGCAGCCCATGTAAGTCGCCCTGTTTTCCAAGCAGCTACTGAAAATATCCAATCCATGTGAGTGAACGGGCTAGAAACCTGTAAGGGAGAGGAATGTGTGTAAGAAGCAAACCCAGATGAAATCCAAGTGCAGTGTATATTCAAGCACTTCTAGTCACATTGATTTGATTCCAGCTCTGAAAATATGTCTTCTCCTTAAGGAACTGATTCAACGCTATAGTATGTGGGCATATACTTGAAACAGAGACTAAATATAACACTAAAGAAGTCAACAGTTAAGGCCAGATAGAAGATCAAACAGGTAACACTCTAATATTACGTTCAAGTATGTCCTCATTCTCTGAAAAGTTTCACAATTCAGGATTATAGAGCTATGTGAATCAATCAAAACTAGTTATTTCTATCATTTGAATCTTCAGTGCTAGTTAGTTGCCAAAACATGGCATCATCCTTATCAGAAGGATAGAAACATCTTCATATGCATTTGTATATGACTGTACCAGGCATAGGTTAGCTGAAAAAGAAGCAAAGCAGTTACACAAAGTTTAAGTGAAAAAAGTTTCCTTTTTCTTCTAGTTTGAGCAAGCATTGGCCATGGTAGGAAAAATATAACCTTTTTTTTTTTTTAACTTTACTGTGTCCCATTTCAACACTAACACTCCAAAAGAAAACATAATACTGGAAAGTTTTACAGCACATGGCTATCCTGAAATCCTGTAGAACTGACACAGAAAAGATAGAGCATTCTTATCAGAGATTCAGAGGATATTGACTAACTGGAAATTTTGGCAATTCAAAGCCTTTCAAAGAATATTTTTTCACACAATGAATAATTAGACAGGGAAACTTCTTGTCACAGGCTGTTATCCAAGTGGAGAGTAGAATCAAAGTGTACGTTCAAAGGGAGGCCAGACATTTTAATGGGTTAAAAGTACATAATAAGCACAAAACCAAAGAATTTTGGAGGGAATATAAATCAAGTTCCATTAAATATCTCACCATGGGGGATTAGGAATGGGCTTTTCTTGGTGTCAGGTTACCACCGTTGGCCTTCTGTGCTGCTTCTTGCCTTGTCCTCCTAAATGCCTGGTGGGTCTCCCTGCCAGACAAAATACCAGGCTAGCTGGGTCGCAGTCACCAATTCATTGCAGCAACTCCTACCTCTTCAAAACACTCCTCTCTCTTTTGAGAAAGGGATAACTAAGAAAACACAGACAGTTTTCTTGCTTCTTTTACAAGGAGCACCAAGAGGCTCCAGGCTACGTTGCTCTCCAGGCTGCCCGCAGCACCACAGAAACAGGCAGGGCACGCAGGTGAGCCTGTGCCATAGCTGCACCACTGCCTGCGGCACAGGCAGCCGCATGCACACAGCCTGCTGGCAGCCAGCAGTTAGCAAGCACAGGCTTCAGGGCAAATTATACCAGTCTTGTGGGCATCTTGGACCATACTTGTGTGAAAGCCTTGGCTGAAATCTCCGGGCTTGCTACCAGTGGTAGTGAGCTTAAAGCTGTGATGGCAATGCCCACTGCTGCAGCAGTCAGCTCTGGCTGCTCTGATCCTACATATCTAAATGTCATTATGCCGATTTTAAAAAGACACTTAAGATAAAAAAGAAATCAACTGAATTATCCAATCTATCTGTATATCAAGTGAGGAACTGATCCCAGTGTTCTTGAGCCCCAATGAACTGCTTTAACGCTACCTTCCTTCCTACAGAGACACTGTAAAATTAGACCAAAGTGGCCTCTATGCATCTGTAAACGTCTGATACTGGGAATAGAGAGAAGAAAAAGACTATTCTGCCCAGCACGCATAAGCAGTATCATGTAAACAGGAAAGAGTGGGAAGGTAATGTCAGCTGCAGGCCTTTCTAATGAAACTGTACTTGTGAAACTACTATCCAATAAGGAATAGGCAGGAGAGCACAGGAAACCATCTATAGATCCACAGCTCGTTCTGATCCCACATTATTCAAACTGAAACAGTAACCTCATACAAGAAGTCCAGAAGCTGGTGGCTGAAAAGGCACTACATGCTGATGCCATGTGAACGACAGCCAACAGCGCGGCTGGGCAGTCAGGTTTTGAGGCAGCATCGACTGCGGCTGGAGAAGACCCCAGAAGGTGAGGGGAAGCCTGTGGAGGCAGAAGAGCCATGAACGTGTTGGCAGGATGGAGCAGCAATGAGGTCTGCAGACAAACATACGCACAGCTTCACGCAGATCACCGAGCTACCACAAACATTTGCTGAATTCTTCCCCACATTCTTCTGTCTCATATTATTCAGTCTGCCTCAGTAAATTCAGCCTTTCACCAAAAAGTCAAACTATCACAGACTGTTCTGTGACCTGGGCATCATGTCAGGGTGACTAGCACACAGATATTAGGTAGGCTTCTGTGCAGGTATTCATCAGGTCCAGCTATTTTTTCCCTTCAGCTGACATGCCTTCCCACGTTCCTCAGGAGTCAGTATTGGAACCGGTGCTGTTTAACATCTTTGTTGGCGACATGGACAGTGGGATTGAGTGCACCCTCAGCAGGTTTGCTGACAACACCAAGCTGTGTGGCGCAGTCGATAGGCTGGAGGGAAGGGGTGCCATCCAGAGGCACCTTGACAGGCTTGAGAGGTGGGCCTGTGCAAACCTCATGAAGTTCAACAAGGCCAAGTGCAAGGTCCTGCACATGGGTCAGGGCAATCCCAAGCACAAATACAGGCTGGGCAGAGAATGGATTGAGAGCAGCCCTGAGGAGAAGGACTTGGGGGTATTGGTTGATGAGACGCTCAACATGGCCTGGCAACGAGCGCTTACAGCCCAGAAAGCCAACCATATCCTGGGCTGCATCAAAAGAAGCATGACCAGCAGGTCGAGGGAGGTGATTCTCCCCACTCTACGCCACTCTGGTGAGACCCCACCTGGAGTACTGCGTCCAGCTCTGGGGCCCCCACCATAAGAAGGACATGGACCTGTTGGAGCAGGCCCAGAGGAGGGCCACGAAGATGATCAGAGGGCTGGAGCACCTCTCCTGTGAGGACAGGCTGAGAGAGTTGGCATTGTTCAGCCTGGAGAAGAGAAGGCTCCGAGGACACCTTATAGCAGCCTTCCAGTACCTGAAGGGGGCCTACAAGAAAGCTGGAGAGGGACTTTATACAAAGGCATGTAGTGATAGGACAAGGGGTAATGGCTTTAAACTGAAAGAGGGTAGATTTAGATTAGATATAAGGAAGAAATTCCTCACTATGAGGTTGGTGAGGCACTGGAACAGGTTGCCCAGAGAAGTTGTGGATGCCTCATCCCTGGAAGTGTTCAAGGCCAGGTTGGATGGGCTTTGAGTAACTTGGTCTAGTGGAAGATGTCCCTGCCCATGGCAGGGGGGGTTGGAACTAGGTGATCTTTAAGGCCCCTTCCAACCCAAACCATTCTATGATTCTATGATATAACTAAAATAAACATGCACATTTCTGCACAGATCAGTAGACAGTATCACTTTGCACCCAGAACGTGGGCTCTGCTGACTTTTCAAGCTCTTTCCATTCCTCAGGCACTTCATTCAAACATGATTCATTTTAAGCAGATGTTTTCCACCATGCTGGACAATTTCTTCCTTTTTCATAGAATCATAGAATCATTAAGGTTGGAAAAGACCTCTAAGATCATCAAGTCCAACCATCAACCCAACACCACCATGCCTCCTAAATCATTACATGATCCCTCCAACTATAGAGGATATTTTGGCGCCATGCAAAATTTTGTTATCTGCATGGATACATCCTGCAGGTTGTAACAATACGTCTGGATTATGATAACCAAGGATGTTCCAGAAAGGGAAGAATTTCATTATTTACAGGCTCAGATTTTTATGAGAAGTACATCACAGCTGATAAGTGTTTCTCTAAGATCTGATACTTTACCCATTGCTGCAAGAGAACTAATGATACTGTAAGGTATTAATATGCCTTTCTTACCCAAAATCATAGATCTGATTACAGCACTAAGAAGGTTTCCTCCAGGCTCAGTTAAGACCCTTTGTAGGGTGAAACACCTGATAAAAGTAACAGCCATCCAATGCAATGAGCCAACCTCTGGGCCTGATGACAGGTTGAGCAGAGGGATTCTCTAGCCCAAGCCAACGCAAGTTCTGTGTGTGTGTGTGTGTGTGTGTGAGGGAAAAAACAGCAAAACCTGTCCAAACAGCAATGGGTGATGTTGCAAGAATAGCCCCGAGAGGGAGTCAGCAGGAAGCTCCATGGGCACAGAATACAGGCAGATTTGGGGCGTGAAAATGGCCTGGATGTTTTTTATTTCTATTGCAACCAGACAAACAAGATTCTGTGTGCATTAGCTGTAAATAAATCATCAGAAACTTCCAAAGGGAAAAAAACCCAAAAAACTGTAAAGGCTCTGAATATTCACTAGCCACTCAGAGGGACCGTGGTGCCCAAGGGACGCCTGGTCACATCCTCCTGCCTGTGTTACCGGCACTTCCAGCTGGCAGCGCTTCCCCTGGCACCTGATGATGAAACAGGTACTAGTGTAGGATACCAACCTGTTGTTAGGTTCTGTGGGACTGATGGAGTGTGGGCCACGTTAGAGTGGGCAGGACGACAATGCACATCTCATGCCGCAGTGCTGATTGTGGAAACTAAAATCTACAGGAAAAAAAGAAAGGCCCAGGGTTTCCTGTAGATGAGACGTTTTAATTGACACAAACACAAGTGACAGACACTTTGGAAGTTTCCACTTTGTATTCTGCTTTCATCCTAATGAGTATTAACTTATTTTTCCAACAAGGGAAAACCCAGAGAACACTGATGAGAGTGAAACTGCAGTATTTCTAATATTCCCCTTCACTCAGCTGCTTATACTGTATTTAGATCGGTATGTACATAGGTGCATATCATCTCTAATGGCCGGGTTCCACAAAAATGAGCTAAATTCATCACTGTGGCAATTAAGGAAACCTCCAGCAGGATCACACCCAAGCTGAATTAAGCCACAGGACTCTTTAAATCTGTTCCCCACAAACCGTGAGCAACACATAGATGCTGTTGCTTCTCAGCAGCCTGAACCCATCTGACTGCTGGTTCCTCAGGCTTGGCTGCTCTCTGGCCAGCTCCCATAACTTTGGGCATGCCCCCTCTGGCCTGGCAAAAAAAGGTGAAAAGTTTTCTGTCAGTTTAGCATGCTGAAATGGCTGGTTAGTACTCGAGCTGTTTGAGGGAGGAGGCAGGGTCCCACAGCCAGGGTGGGAGGAAGACCATGACCATGGCAACTAGCTGATACATGGCTGAAGTCCTCATGGAATTTCAGCCTGAACTGTGAAAAGCAATCGTTTTCTTTCTGTGAAAGGAAGGCACTAATGCCAACTAATAGAGCTGTGGCAACTTTTCAGGTGACTGCCAGTGACCTAAACATCTGCTGCAATAGAGCGATAGAAGAAAAAGGTGACTTGGTCTATCTAGCATCTAAATTACTTGTTTTCATGTTAACTGATCAACTTCTTGCAAGATATGCTTACTTTTTACAGAACAGCATATTGTGAAAATCAAGCAATTCTTTTGCAAGCTGTAAAATACAGTCGCTGTAAAATACAGTCACTACAAGTGGGCACCAATGCAAATGAAGGAACCAGTCCCAGGAAGTATCATACCCCCTGCTGAAGAGCCCCTCTTTATTATTTGTTAAAACAAGCTGCTCTCTGCAAGCTAAATTTCAGAGCCTAAAGGTGCAGGATCAAATCGCAGACTCTGATGGTGCCACTGGTACGGCAGAGGAAGCCTGTCACTGTGCTGCTTCACCTCAGACCAGTCCTGCCACGCGCAGGAGGACCGGACCCCAAAAGTGATGGGTACTCACAGCTAGTGCCAACAGCCAACTGCCCAGCAGCTCCTGGCACCAGGCTCTGCGGGCATCTCCTGCTTCCTGCCAACAAGTGCTACCTGGTCAGCCTTTCCATTTCCAATTAAACAGAACATCATGTTTACAGTGATGTTCATTACAGCTGTTCATGTATTTTGGACCGTTCTGCTCCACAGAAACATCATAGTAGTTTATGCAAGTGTTCAGACATCACAGGGTGCTTCATCTTTTAAATGAATTTAACCTCTCAACACCCTTCTCGGGTAGATACTGTGTTGTCGGCTTCCCCAAGCAGAAAACAAGTGCTTTGCAGCTGAGTGCCCTGCTAAAGTGCGAGCATGTCCATGGCATAGCAGTAAGGGGAACCAGCCATGCACCGAGAGGGCAAGGACTCTGCTGTGTCATCAGGGCACCATGGCCTCCCACAGCCCCTGCTCCTGTGCCCCGAGGGTCAGCCCCATGCTGGCTCTGCCTGTGTGCTTCAGTAGGCCCATTTAGATGTACCAGAATGGGATTTGCCCTTGTCTTGTTCTGCCGAATGAACATAACAGCAACAGAGAAAATGCACAGGGAGGATTTTCCGGCCTGTCATCCAAGTAGAAAAAAGGAATAGGAAAAAAGAGAAGGAGAAAGAAGGGTAACAGAGAAAGTCAAAACGAAAGCAAGCAGGGGAGATAGGGTGAAAATATATCTCCTGGGTCTTTGGCCCAGGTTCCTCACTATTGCAGCAACTGTGTCACGTAAATCTCCTTAAGCTCAATCTCACACTTGTTTGACTTCTTCTGACCCCCCCTACTCCCATTGGAAAGCTATTTTGGAACCCCACTCCTCTCATGGCTAGAAGCCTTTTAATTTCCAGCCTAATTTTATTCATAGCCATATGTCCACCTGTTATTGTGCCAGCCTTGTACCATAGCTTAAATAGTTCTCCCTGGATGATCTTAACCTCTCAGTTCTGGTTTCATGCTTAGCTTAAGCTGACTTATGTATGAGCTGCTGCCAAACAGGCATTCCCTCACCTCCCTCCAGCCGGTGGCATGGGCACATCCGGCATCTCTGCTCTTAACAATGTGGTCACACTCCCTCCTTCATACCGTGCTAGTGCTCACGCTGTTGCTGACCTCATGGTCAGCCAGTCTTGGAAAACTCATCTAGCTGAAAATTAACTCAGAAAAGATCCCAGATCCCACAGTTATCCAGGCATAAGCACTGGGCCAAGAGAGGTGTCAGGACTATGTAGCATAGGCAGAGAGAGGTCAAAAAACCCTGTGCTAACAGCCTGGACATCAATTGGTTTAAACAAATTGTGAATCCACATCCAAAGAGAGCAAGACTTCACTCTCACCCTTTCACATTGCCAGGTAATAAGTCACACTTCTAATTCTTTCTTGTCAGAGAGGTTATCCATCCTCCAGATACCCTCTGCATTTGTTTCTGCTGGAGTTAATCTCTGGAGCAGGGGATGACCAGACCTGGACACGTTATTCTGGAGGAGACCTCACCAGTGCCCTCTTCAATGGCACCCATACTTCTCTTTCTGGGTTAGAAAAACCTTACCTGGCATGTCCTGAGACTGCAAGGTTTTTTCCACTGAGAAAGAGAATGAACAGGTCTGAAAGATCCCATGAGGTGGGCAGAGAAAGAGGACACAACTGTTACCTGGGATGAAAGCAGAGCCTAGAGGTCTCTGTCCGTCCTGGGGCTTCATGTGCTGAACCCTGCCCTAACAGGCTCTTAGTGCCTTTGCCTTCCCCAGAGAAGTTCCTATGTAATTAAAAACCTTTCCTTGGGTAGTGGTGTGAGGACCACAGTGCCAGGGAGGAAGAAGAGGTGATGCTGACAGACCAGGCAATGGCAGTGCCTTAGCTAGTGGTTTCCTCACATCAGACAGATGCTTCTGTTGTTAAGCACAAGAACCATCTAACCACATACGCTTGCAGTCAGGCGTATGCTTATGCATGTTGTTGACATAGATCCTACATGTCCCTTCAGATGATATTTTGTAAAATGCAAGAGGTAAACAAATGAAACAGATCTCAGAAAAGTAATAGGAGGAAATGGAGAGAAAAAACTTTCTCTGTGGAGAAAAAAGAAAAAAAAAAAGAGTCCAACCACTCTCTACATGATTTTGCATTTTAAACTCTGATGGGCTATCTGGTCCTTGGTGTCTGGTCCATCATCACCCTCTCCCCCTCTCCCAAGCCCACAGTGGTGCAGCATGAGTGACAGCTCTCCCTGGGTCCTTTGTTTTCAGGAATTGCCAGAGTACCTCCAAGAATTCAACACTGAATCATTTCACACCTGATGACAAATATGTGTACAGACAGGATGTTCCTGGTCAGAAAGGCATGCCTCTGTCTAGCAGCTGAATCATACAAACCCTGTTGCAGCTTTGATGCAGGACCCTGATCCCAGGACCTAGAAGATTGGGCCTGCTTGAGGCCACAGGCTGGCAGCACAATGAGTCTGCAGCGTCCAACTGCAGAAGCTTCCTCTGGATCACATCAATCATGCCTTAACACCACAACCACTTCCTTCCTCCCCTCTCACAACCTTGCCCGGTGCAGGGCAGTCAGCTGGGGGTCCCTATCAGAAAGGTGCGTGCAAGTGCTGGGCAGGACTGCTGTAAAGAGACCCGAACTCCCCGGTATGTGCTGAGATGGCTGGACTGGATAGACCTATACAGCAAGTTTACTGCCCATCCACAGACCACCTAGGCTTCGTGCGTGTGGTGAGTCTTACATGAGAGACACCTCAGCCTTGTGCACACATGCAGCGAAGCTGCTCTGCGTCTGTCTGCAAACACCAGTTAGTCTTCTGGGTTTTCTGGACATCTTACTCTGAATGGAAAAAGAGGGCTTGTCCCACTGAGGTTTTGCCCTTTGGAATATCAGAAATCTTCCCCTTGAACTACCTTTGCTTCGTTACAGAAAAAAGTATTTCATGAATAAAAATCAGGAAACGAGTAGGAAATAAATAAGAGTTACTTTTAATACTGTTTTAGAAAACCCCACAAATATGAAAATTACCTAATCCTTAGATTAAAACCATATTAGGGGACTGGAGGGATATATAATTGCTCTCCTGTCTGGATTATCTGATGGAGTAACACTCAGAAGCACTGCTTGCCAACTGCATACATAAACCTGGTTTATTGCATCCCCAACAAAGTAGATTATGTTTTTGTGGTGCCCTTATCCACATGCTCGATCAACAGGACTGCATTACCTTCCTCAGTGACCTTCATATTGCTCTTCCAAATTAAACAGCCAGGCATTAGTCCCCAGCTCCAGCTAAGGTAATTGGCTGCGGTGCGAGTGGTGCGACCTGGGGCAGAGCTTTGTGGTGGCATCAAGGTCAGTTATCTCAGAAGAGAGAGGAAAAGCCCCAGCAGAGGAGACCTTCACCTTGAACGTGCCGTGTGTCACCAGGAAGGCTCAGCCACTCTGAGCGCTTCGTGCTGAACCGTGGTCCTGCCAAAAGTGGCATCAGGCACCAGAAAGAAAGGGAAACCAAACAGCAGAGTTTCCCCAGTGCTGCTCTAATTAAGCAGTTAATTAGATGTGAGCTGAGATGGATGTGTTGCTGCAGACTGTGGGTTTGAGGTCCTGGTCCTAGTCAGAACAAGGGCAAAGGTACAGATTTAGGCTCAGTTGGAATGAAGCCGGAAAATTATGATTTGATCTAGCAAGATTTTCTCCAGTGCTGGAGGACTTTACCAGTTTTACAGGTCATATGAACCTGTGTTATAGCAACCTGTCTCCTTGATCTCGTTTGGCATTTCAAACACTGTCAAATCTGAGGGACTTCTGTCTTCTGTCTTTTAATCCACCTGCCTTTGGCAGCCTGTGGCTTCCCCAAGGCAGACTTCAGTGCCAGGAGAGACCCTCTCAAAGACCTTTCCTGCTTACCAGAGTCCTGAAAAAATGGCAAAGGGAAAATGTTCTCTATTTTACAATATTTTCTCATGCATTAAAGAAAAGAGGTATATATATTGTATATATGAGCTAAAAATGTTTGATGTTAAAGTTTGCAATTATTGATAACTATCTTAAGACAGAAACCCCTAGCTATTTTAAAACTCTAACCTTATTGTCCCAGCCATGTTATCCGTAAAGAATATGGTACAGCTATGTAAAGCTGCTATGATTGCTAAGTGTATTCAATTATCTCTGCTAGTTTTCTCCCCCCCTCCCATACTCTCGATTCATCTCAATGTTCACTAAATATTTTAAGCTTGTTAAGTGAGTTCATGCATGCATTACAAATAAGCACTTTGGGAAAAAATATGGCTATTTTATCCCCCTCAATGTATGGGCATGAACGTACGACTAATCTGCGCAGAGCTATGAGACATTGCCCCTTTTCCTCTTATCCTCCCCCTTCAGGAAAAAAACCCAAACTTTGGAAAACGGGTCATGCGAACAGGGCGGGGGGGGGGGGGGGGGTNCCACGCCTAGTGGGCTCCCATTGTCTCGTCTTCCCACAAACAATAGAGGCTTTGCCAGTGGGGAGGCTAAATGGGGAACAAGTGGATGGACAGTAAAGATGATGTCGGCAGAAAGTGCAAGAACCTCCTTCTGCTTCTGTTTCTTTCAAAGGCTTGTGCATAGTAATTCCTCTCCATTGTGGTATACGTAGCGTATGTATTCATGATACGCTTGCTAAAGAAACGCTGGCTGTTGTCAGCAAAGAGGCCTGGGTAAGTGCCTTTATTCCACCAGCCCCTTGGACTTCAGACAGTATGGCATCCATGAGTGGGGAGCAAAACACCAACTCTTATGTTAATGAAGATTACAGTGAAGAATGGAGGGGATGAAAGCCCGGCTGCTCACCCACTGACAGTGATTCAGGGGATTTTCCCTTACAACACCAGAGTACTCAACTACAGCTAAGTTTCATCAGAACTCTCTTTACAAAGCATTTCAGAGGTTTCACAACCCGGCTGGAAAAATTTACATGGAGATAAACCCTTCATGTCAGGCCTCAAATAAATGTAAAAAGGGCTGTTATTTTTGACTGAAAGACCCAGAGATGAAACCAATAAAGCACTGCAAATACACATACAAAAAGCTATATAGTTAGGGACTGAGCTGGTACACATTCAAAGAGTTGCAAAGAAGTCAGATTAAGTTAATTTACCCCATCTGATAATTTAGATTGTGAAAATTAACAGATCTTTTTTCTAGCACTTTTAAGCCACTTATAGCAATCTGAAGCAAAAGAATTATTTTCTGTTAAATGTGGTGGGATGACTCAAGAAGCCTGTAGGGAGGTGATCAGTTCCCATTCACTTCCAGAGGACTTTTCCCCAAGGATTTGAAGTGGCAATCAGCAGCAATGGTAGTTCATCCATCCCTTCCTTCACCAGTCTCCTCCACAAACTGCAAGCTGTGGATTTTAAACACTCCTCTTGCTACAAGTGGAGAAATAAAAGACATTGCTGAAGTATCACTTTTCAGACCTTTCATCAGTCCTCAGTATATTTTTGGTCTGGGAAAAAACCCCCACCTACATTAATTCTTTTTTCTGCTGAACTTTTGTTTTCATAACACTTGATAACAAGATCCATTCCAAATTCTTGTACCAAGAATTCCTTGAAAACTATAAAAGGCATCTTCCTATTTATAAAGCTGGGCACCACTAGCAAGATGCAGTGTTTTTAACCTGTGTGTCCTCACCGGCTCCACCCTGGCCTAATAGAGATGGAGCATCTCCACTGCTGAAGGACACAGTGGTGGCTCTCTGTAGGGCAGGCTCACATCCTTCGCCTTTGAAGGCATGGATCTGAAAACTGGTTTCACTGTGGTGAAACCAAAGATCACAGAGGGGCTGGGATATCTCTTTCCTCATGCAAGCCAGCCCCTCCGAGGAAGAAGGGAGACTGTGGGGAAGCTGACAGCACTGCCAACATGCTACCTACCGTGAGCATTAAACCTGTCTTAAACAGAGGAAATTAATACCAAGCACCTCATTTAAATGGCATCTCGTTTGGGACAAAAGCCAGGAAATATAAACGTTGGTTTGCTCTGCTCATCACTCACATGACTGTGCCTTTTGTTTTTCACCGTGATGAGGGGCAAGGCTAGAAAATCAGCCCCGGCTCTGAATTTCCTGGCTTTTGTCAGTTGATGTCACACCCATAACATTATTCAAACGGAGGGTTTTGTGTGTAACAGATAAATGTCGACAAAGCCCTGTCTAATGCCTTTTAGGTTGCTAGGAAACCCAGCTCTGTAGCCACCACAGAGATATCTCTGGCTAGGGGCTTAGATAAGCTCTGACTTGTTTTGATTAGGTGAGCTTTATTGCGGAAAAGACAGCAGCATGTTTGACATCGCGAAAATATGACCTGCTACAAAAACGATGGCACAAAGATCATTTATTGCTCACGGTCACATCCATGGGAGGACGCTGAGAATACCTTTCTAGCCCACCAAATCACTTCCCCCCAGAAAAATCCACACCTCCTAATTAAGGTCTCCCATGGTCCCCTAGGACTTGGGGCTGCTGCTGCTAACACCTCTGTATTAAAAGGTACTGTGGTGAAAAGTCATTATTAGCCTGGCTTAATTTCATGTTTCAGGAGAACGGCAGTATTTGTGGTCTAGTGGGCAGAACAGATAACTAAGAATTAGATCACCTGCACTCTTCTCTCAGCTCTGCAATTTAATGATTGTGTTTAGAAAAGAGGTCTGAATGAGCTATACTTGTGGTAGATATTTATGCAATCCCATTAACGGAGGGGCCAAAGGGACATGAGCCTCTCCGCTGTTGCTCATGGTGACCTGGGGTCTGCTCAGGGTTGCTGAGGCTCTTCTCGCTTCAGACCCAGCCTGTCTCTGCCTGCTTGTGCTATGCCGATGCCCTGCCCCTGCCCATGACATGCCCAACAGGCATTTGGTGAAATGGTGGAAACACCATGCTCTCCTGATAACTGGTTTCCGTCCTTCACCTCCTTACTGTCAGGAACTTTTTCCCTTGATCTGTCCTACTGCAATCCAAGCACCTTACTTCTTGTCTTGTCCATAGCACGTATAATGAACAGGCTATCCCTTCCTCTCAGTAGCGCTCTTTTATATATTTGAAAACAGTTATCCTTTCTCCCTCAGTTGACTTTTCTCTAAACAAAACCACCTAAACTTTCTCCATCTTTCCTCATAAAGCATATTTTCCTGAACCTCTTTAACTCCATGGTGTATTGCCTGTGAAGGCAGGGCAGATATTCTGCAAGCTATAGACAAAACCAACAATATCGAGGTGAAAGCACCAGTCTGACCACAGGCTTAGTCATGCTGTACCTGTGAGCTATGCAGTTTTTGTCCAAGTTGCTGGCAATAGCTTGGGATCACATAATCTACTCTTAATCAGGAAGGGATGAGGCAGACATGTCTGATGACGTATAGGGTTGCCAGGAGGTAGTCATGTCCAGCTGGAGCAGTCGAAACCACCTGACAGAGACCCTGAGTTCATGTTGGGATGTAAGCAGACTCAGGACTTTCAGTTTGGTCTCATTTACATATTTACATTTGATAAAGTGCATGGCTCAATTAAATACCCTTGTCTGACAGATGCAAGTTGTACCAGTCAGAAGAGACGACCCAGCTGAATTGCTAATGGAGTTTAAAAAGGCTCTCCCTAAATTCACGCCCAATTACATGAAAAGTTTCATTCACGCAGAAAGTGTAATCAGCCTGTAATCATAGCATTGTTAAAGAAATCTCTGCTCATCAATCTATCTCAGGTAAAGCTATTATAGGAGTTAAAATGTGATCCAAAGGGTGAAAACAATCAGGCTCTTTCCAGCCAATTGGGAAAGCAAGTTTCAGAATAACAAGTTCTGTGCTGAGAACTCTGCAGCTGAAGTGTTTCAGTTGGGAGAGCTCGGTACAAACAGGTACTTTCCAAATCATTCAGTATATAGGTTAATATTAACATTAGGCATTGCACATTTAACTCAACAGTCTAGGAAGCAGTGATCTGGTATGCTTCCCTGCACCCACGATTAAGCCTTGGATTTGTGTACTGTGTTCAAACACACCATTATGTACTGGGACCCTGTTATAGAGGAGGCAAAAAGCCTGTTTACCCTGTCTTTGCAGCTCACACCTGGAGCAAGCCCTGGCCCCTTGGCTGCCCTGTCCAATTTTTCCTGTGTTCCTGAGGAGCACGTGAACCGTGACAACACTGCAGTGCTCTGGGAACAAACCTGGCATCCTACCAGTCTCCACTGCTATATGCAATTGGGGATGAACATCCCCACACCTCCCCAGCATCGGGGTCAGAATGCACTTCCCTCATGCACAGCAGAGGACCACACCAGCAACCTCCTCATAAGGTGACCAAGCCCAATAAACAAGCGCATAGGCTGTTGCAAAAATGGACTGCCTGTGTCGGCTATGACCGCATCTGCTGCCATTGCTTCCTCAGCACATGATGTCAGAGTTCCACCACAGAAAACCTCACACGTTGGGGTGCAGGCAAGGCCAGCTCAAACTAGGGCTACGGATGGCTACACACAGATGCGTGTTAGAGCCGATTTTGGCCAGATGGTGTTTGTGCGCTACTGTTGCC
Source organism: Fregata magnificens (assembly GCA_013389945.1). Lineage (NCBI taxonomy): Eukaryota > Metazoa > Chordata > Aves > Suliformes > Fregatidae > Fregata > Fregata magnificens. The sequence goes on from WAAD01012107.1 coordinate 123,972, forward strand.
CCAATTACGTGCCTGGCTCTTAACTGCCAGCCAAGCTGTGACATAGCAAGTTGTTATATGGAAGTGCTCTCAGGGCCTGGATGTCGTTGTTGGCAAACAAGGACGGGAGGCTGCTGGTGGAAAAGGCTGCTCATGTGTGTGTGTTTGTGTGTGTGTGTGTGTGAGTGGTACTCAAGGCATGGGGTGAGATGAGTCTCTTTTGTCCCGGACCCCGAGCTGCCCATCTCTCCTAAAGTGTATCTTTCCTAAACATAGTTGTACCTAAACAGAACTTTTTACTCTCATTTCTCCAGTAAATGTAACTTAGGCAAGACACCTACCAGAGCTAGGGGCAATGCCAGATCCATGGCCTCACGCTTGGGGCCCCTCCACTTGTCCTGAGCAGGGCAATAAAGCTGGAAGGGATGAATGAATGGCCCCAGAGAGTCTCACCTGCCTCAAGGCTTGTTAAGGTCCTAGACCTCTCAAACTCAGCGTGATGCTCAAGTCCCAGGTGACAGTGAAGCACAGAGCATACTGTTATGGCACATCAGTCCCAAACTGGTGTAGCTCGTGACAGAGGCATGTATGTCAAGCTGCACCAGCATGATGGTTGGCGTCAGAACTCTTTATACATGCAGCCTGTGTTTTGATGAATCTGAAGCCAAATTACTTACTGCTGCAGGCCAAACCCACAGCACGAACTGGGCTCGGCCGCTTCATGGCATGGGGACATCCTGGAAGTCCTGAATATGGAAGTCCTGAACTTCTTTTTGCACCTGACAAACTTTTAGGTTTTTTAGTCACAAGGTTCAGTACAAAAAGTCAAGTGGTCAAATAGTGAGAAGATTGATTTAGAGCTCCCCAGATTTGTACTTTTCATGCCAGCTAGGAGTCTTGTGAGCACAGCTGAGTGACATTTGTGTGCATGAGTATAAGCCTACGGGTGCCGGAGAACACTCTTGGGAGGGAGGGAGTGAATGTGCCCAGGTCTGTGTAGGTAATGTCTGTGGTGTGCAGATCCTTGAGAACAACCCTCTCAAATGCATCCAAGTTTCTTCACAGAGGTAGCTATTTAGCTTGCTTCTGATAGGAGGTGGGCTGACATGGTTGCATGTAGATGACTGGGACACCAGGGCCAAGTAGCAAATCTGACTACAAATGAAATGCACGGATGCACCCAGAGTCATGGATTGTGTTCACAAGGTCTGAGAGGAACAAGTACAATTTTTCCAGCTGTACTCTGCACAGTAGCAGTTTTGGCAACTGCATGCATGCTTTTACAACTCTACAAATAGGTACTCGGAAATACCCCAGATTCACTTGTCTACCTCATGAAAGAAGAGAGGAACCAATCAGGCATATGACAACCAATTTCTTCAATTGACTAACAACACTTTGTCTGGCTTTAAACTTCACTGGTTTGCATATCTTGTTATTAGAAAACTGGGACTCTGTACTGACTGGAAGCAGTGCAAATGAGTTATCAGTCTGTATATTATCCGTATACTGACGGCATCTCATCCCAATTCCTCATAGGCTCTGGTTCCATGAGCATGTGAGATGCCTTAGTTATGCATTGCTGCCAAGCAGTGGTCTTGCAACCCAGCCACCTCCTGTTTCTTTCCCTTTTGCATTCCCATTCCTGACCATTCACTTCCCCCTCCACCTCATGTGTGACCTTGGACACTCATTGGTCCCATCCATGAGCTCATGCAGCTCCTTAAGCCAGGAGAAAACTATCCATTTTCTTTTTGCTGGATTAGGTTTCCTCTGGATTAGCAAATGAATGTAGATCACAGGTGGGTCTGACAAGCACCAGAGCTGACACAAGGTAAACGCAGGTGAATGCAGCTGGAAATGCAAGAAGTTGGGGGACAGCAGGACCTCCCCCTCCAGTGGTAGATGGCCATTAAATCAGCTCATCCCATCTTGCAGGATTACATCTCTCTGTTTTGGCCACACACTGAACAGATGTACTGACAAGAAATAGTCTAGGGGATATTAAGTGATTTCCCCTCTAAAAGTCCAGCATCTAACAAAAAGGACCCCTCACAACTTATCCTCTTTATATGAAAGCCCATGGTTAAGACAAAAAAATCTTAAGCTCAGTGGTACAATAGTCTCTGCCATAGTTAAAAGGACCAACATGAACAACTGACTTTCTTTACTTGTCATATATCATCCTCCAGAACAATGCAAACTCCTTGGATTCACAGAAACACAGAAAATCAGGGTTGTCTGTGTACTCCCAGATGCATTTCCCAGCCTGTCTACCAATCACCTCACCTAAAGAGCTCGGACAGCAGAGAGGTCTGTTGTCGAAAAGATCTCAACATTAAAAGGTGATGTACCACGCCCATTGATTCAGCGCTTCCTTCCCTAACTTGAGTATTATAAACATGGCTCAGTAACAGGCCAGATAGATGCCTTCTGGACAGTCTCCACAGGCCTTAAAGGCAGTGTCTGACACAGAGTAAATGGCTGACATTCAACTACAGTCAGTGAAGAGTTTGCCCAATTTAGAAATGGAGCTCTCCTCAGGGATGCCAGCCAGACCCGTTCAAATTTGTGAAAGCATATCTAATTTACACACTTTCAGTGCCTGCTATTACTTCTGCCATGAGGCTGAACTTTTTAATGAGATTAATGATCCATGGGTCACTGTGATCAGTGATTGATGAGGTTCTCAGCAAAATCAATTTACTGTTTCTTTCTACCAAGGGTTGCTGCCACTCTACTGCATCCCAAACTGGGTCACAATTAAGACGATATAGTTTGATCTGGTTTTCTCTCACCAGATGCTTCAATTCAGTGCCTACAGTTTGTTGAATACAGTTTTCTGATAACCCCAAGGGAGCCTAATGGTAGCAGTGCATTAACCCACGGATGCTAATCTGCAGGATTGGGTATCAGGATATGCAAATGAATTAAATTAGATCTTGTTTTCAAAAGGTATCATAAGCTGTCCCTTGAGCTTTACGTGGTTTTGGACATGATTTGATACATTAACATTTAATTTCTGCCAGGTGTGGTTCACCTTCCTCTGAGGTAAAGCGCTTACAGTGTGACACAGATCTAGTGCCTCCCTCCTTGTTCTGCTAACAAGAAATACAAGATCCAGTTTCTCTCTCCTCTTCCTTCCCCCACTGCTTTCCTCCCACAGTGTTTTAAAAATCTGACAGTAATGTGAAAAAAAGTTGTTGTAGGACTCTGTTTTCGCTCAGCGACTCCCGGATCACTTTTGCTACCTTGACGTGCCAGCACTGTTGGGAGCTGAACAGCAAGACTGTTTTTTTACTGCTGTTCTTCACCCTTGTATTGCCCTGGGACAGCTGCTTTACCTTGGCCCAAACAGAAGAACAACTAAGAGGAGATTTTTGCCAGAGTCCTGGACTTGTGCTGATCCCATTGCCTGCTGGGACAGGATTTGGGGATATTAGTCAGCCCAGTGTGAATATTTGCCCCGTGCAGGGCCTCAGGACAGTTCATAGCTTTGCAGCTCACCACGCTTTTATGGAGTTCCAAGTGACCTGGGACATAACCACTGCCAATATTTAAGATCATAGATTTTAAAGGTCAGTAGGGACCACTAGCCTTCATTATACCAGAAGCCAAATAATTTAATCCAGTAAATCCTGCCTCAAATCCATATCTTGCGGTTGAGCTGGAGCATATATTTTCAGAAGCTGCTCCAAACTCAATTTAGAGATTTCATTTTAATGAGGTATCCCACAGAGCTCAGTGTCCCTATAACCCTCCTTGTGTGCAGCGCCCTGTGTGATGTGCTCACATCTCCGTTCTTACAGCAGAGTTTTGCTTAAAACATTGCTGATTTTGGTTAGAGCAGCATTATTTACTGAGGGCTGCCAATGTGTTCTGCCTTGCTTAAGTCACAGGTTTATGATGTAAATTAGACAGATAATACTGTCCGTAAACCGTACTGCATGATCAGATGGCAGACTAAGCTTAGTGTGATAGAGATTTCCTTTTTAATTAAAACTGCAACACTTCTGTGTGGTGGATTAACACTGAAAGGGTCACTGGAGGCAGTGAATTAAAGTAGGATTTGAATGACAAGAAAGTGGCCATTTTTGAGCAATTTAACAGCATAAAAACTGTGTCACTTGCCAATGTCTTTCTTGCAGAACTCCTAAGATTATATTACCTTTCATTAACTCTTAAAAGTCCTTAAAGGTAGTAAAATGTCATCCTCATTTTATTGGTATGAAAACAGGATGTGGAAGGTTGAAATAATAATGAAATCATATTTGGCTCCTCTTTTGCGATCCTCATCTTGACAATGAGACTTTGTTTTTGGAAGCACCTGGTACCCAGGGCTCCCACCAATTTCTATGGGAGTCAAGGGATCTTCAACAGCTCCAAAACTCAAGCCCCAGTAGTTCTTTTTAGGTAAATCATGTTTTTCCCTCAGACAATGTGTGCACTCAACAGTTAAGCTGCCATACGATCACAGAGCTTTAATTCCCACAATATCCAGTCCTCCTGGCCAGCTTGTCCCCGAAGACTGTCAGTAACCAGTGCTGCCACAGATGTCACACTTGCACTGAAACATCCTGGCTTTTCAATGAAAAGCAGCCTGGAATATTTTCTTTTCCCTAAACTCTCTCAAGGTACAAATTCTTGATTCAGACTCATGCAAGCCCACCTTCACATAGGCCTCAAGATGAATTTCTCCTTATTAGACTGTATTTGCTGTTCAGCTGACATCTGTTAACAAAACCGAGTATAATGGATGGTTAACTTCAAATCTAAAACTTGCACATGAATTCTTTTGCTAAATACTCTGCAATTAGACATAAGCTGAGTAAGGCAGAGACTGCGGTGTTGTATCACTAGGAAACACGTAGGGAGAAGAAATCTGAGCCATCCTTGTTCCATTAAAAAAAAAAAAAAAGCAGCTGAGATATTTCCCCTTGTATTCCTCAGGTATGTAAGAAATCCTGAATCAGCTACTCACAAAGAACAAAATTATTATAATTAAATTTCCACATGCATATTTACAGCAGTAGATTAGAAATGCCTAACAGTTCTTAACGAAATACCAGCTTTCTTCCAGAAAAAAACCTGTCTGTTGAAAACAACAAATTCAGTGTGGTTACAGACGTTACAAAACAGACCAGCTATGTGGTATTAAACCTCAATAAATGATTTGAATAATCAAATATTTCTGTGCTGGCACAAAAAGAAAAAAAAAGGAAAAAAGCGTAACCCTGTAGATAGTATTATTAGGGGGAAAAAAATGAGCTGAATTAATCACCTACAATTTCCTACGAAAGTGACTTCATCTTGCTCAAGCTCCTATATGAGACAGCCTATAGGAAAACCAGAAAGCCTCTAATACTTAGGCTGCAAGCTCCTTAAAAGGGGGCTGAATTTACTTTGAATACTTCAACAGCACAACAGCATCCTCAACCTTACAGAGGGCCTCTGGGCAGAGGCAAGGTTAGTTTATAACAATAATAAATAAAATTATGCTTACCCCATCGAGTACCTCAAAGGAAATTAATTTTTAGTTTTATACAATAACTGTGAATAAGAACCACATTAAGCAGCATAGATCACACTCAAGACTAGTACAAGCAATGCCGGCTATCCAGACATTTAGGAGCTGGAAAGAGAGCCCTAAAGGTGCATTATTTTGCCCCCAGCTCTCCCGGTATCCCCTATTACAGAAATCCACGAGATTGCAGATGCGGGCGGGCTGACAGAGGACCCAAGCCTCCACCTGCGATTACCTACCCCCATCATTTTATGCCAGTAAACTCTGCAATGCAGCAGTGAGTACTCTGCACTTGGGTAAGTGTTTGCTTGTCTCTTGATGTCTGTGCCAGTGAACGTGTACAGGCAGCAGGGAGCTTTAATAAAGCAAACTCCGCAGTAGACTGCAGAGCAGGCTGATTAACAGTTTCGGTGGTACTGGGGAGCGTGGTAAAGCGCTCTGCCTCCCCTCCTCCACTCAGCCTTAAACCTGACAGATCAAAGCTTTGACCAGCATCAGGTGGTTAAAACACAGTTCATTAACTCATGGTGCTTTCTGTCTGCTCACCGTAGAAAGGCTGCAGGAGCTGCTTATGATGATCACATACTACATGTGTTTATTGGAGTTCAAAACAGCTTGTCTCCCTCATGCCAAGACCGCCCTTTAAAATGATATTAATTAAGCAAGCCGCTTTAATACAACAGGCAAATGGCATGTAATCAGCTATTATAGCAGCAGGCAAGAACAAGGGGACAAAAGCAAGACCTTGTCTTCCCCACACGGTTTCACCCAGGGCTCTGACCTGCCCCACTCCCGCTCCCTGTTCTCCCAGGTCCCATGGGTGGCCTCCGCCTTGCACCAAGGTCTCCAGAGGGACGTCTGAGTCGGGGGAGAAAAACAGTTTCCCTTCCCCTTCTGTAACACACCAGCTGGGGAAGGAGACATGTTTCCTCAGCCCGGTTTTCAGACCGAGGGAAGGCAGGGTGAAGCAGCGACAGCAGGGTGCAAAGTCATGGTCACCCCAACTGCCCTCATGGAGCAAAGCGAGGGGCAGCCAGCCGGGCTCAGCTCCTCGAGGTGGGAGCAGGCAGAGCAAGCACCGCCGGGGAGGTGATGCTGGCAGGCAGGGCAGCGAAGGGCAGCCCCCGGCACATAGCAGGGGCTGGGGCCCCAGCGCGAGGAAATGCTCCCCAGGCAGAGAGTGATCAAAAAGCAGATTCACCCAGCTATAAGTTGTTTACCAGAATGAGATGGAAACCAAATTAATAAATTGTCCCAACTCCTGTCCCCACACTCCCACTCAGTGTATTTGCTTTTTTCCCTTCTGTCTTTGCTCCTGCCCTCCCACATGAAAAAAGCAAAGCTATTTGTTTGTCTTCCTCACAGTCCATTATAATGCCTTATAAAACCATTACCCAGGCTTCTGGGCCAAAACCCCATTTTACAGCTGTAGAAAATGCAGCTCGGAGAGGCAGAGTGACTCAGTTGGGATTTTATAGCCAGCCCACAACAGAACTGGCTTTCAGTACGCATTTTCTTTGGCTCCTAAAACAAACCTTCTTCCACCAGGACCAGAACTTTCTGCCAGAGCCAGAGTTACCCATCGCAGTGAACTTGCTATCTTTAGCCCCTCGGCCGTTGTTCTTTGTTCTTCAGAGTCCTGGATGTTGTGGGATGTAAAGCCGAGTGTATACTATTGTTCACTTCAGCTTTGTGCCAGTGAAAGAACAAGCACAAAGGAGGGAGAGGAGAAGAGAAAAGGGGGCACCTTCTTGTATAAAAGGCTCTGAAATCCCATATGGAAAAACTCTATAGAAGTGAATAAATGTGATTCTAAAAGCCTATTGAATTTAAGAGAGAATGATCTCCTTCCCACATGGTTTTCATACACCATATAGACTGGCGCAGCGTTTGAGCACCTAGAGAAAAGACATCAGTCTCTTTTCAATGCTATGGATTTATCTATATAAAACTATTCCTTTCATTTCCACTAAGTACCTTATGGAAAATGCCTAGGGAAAAGGATGAAAAGCTAACTAGGAAAACAATTTTGGTTGGTTTGTTTTGGATTTTGAAGTGGTTGCAGAATAGCAAGCATTACTATTGCTTTCTTCTCCTGATTCTCAACGGTATATTTGTTTATTTTGTTTATAGGCTTTTCTGTGGCAATTGCCACTACAGCATCAGGCAGGGCGTTTTTTAAATAGTGTGAATGCTTGCCTAGATGTTTTTTGAGATGAGTGGCTTGCCTGAATATTTATCTTCACTACACATGGAGGAGGCTGCGCTCAGAGGAAGGCAAAGTGAGTCTTCATGATCATTTATCTTGCTGGATGAAAAAGCAGGAGCAAGTGAAACAGTGGTATGTATTAAATCATCTAAAGCCTCTTAGGGGAGGGAGAGGGCTGCAGAAGGCACCAGTGCCAACAGAAGGCCTTTTCCACGTAGCTGCTGCAGGAGGCACAGGCTGTCGGTCTGCCAGAGAAGGCCACAGCTGTGCCAGATGTGTGGTGATATGAGTGCAATGAAATTCAACGTGGCATTCAGGTAGACTAATTTCTCCGCACAGAATTCAGTGAAACTGTTCCCAAACCCTCCTGCACATACGTGCATGTGCATAGGTATGTTACATAAAAGCAGTGTTTACCCTGGAAGCCCAGAGGAAACATTAAATGACTGTGTGCACTGCTGATGACGGACACTAGAGTGCCCAAAGGCAGCTTTTCTGTGATAAATTTCTGTCAGCTTTTATATGCTACAACATCTGGGCCCAAAACTGGAGTTAGCAGTTTAATAAGACAGCTTGGTTATGAGCAGTCACTCCAATGTCTTGACCCTGATCATCTCCCTTTTTCCAGATGATAACAAGATTGGCCCGCTTACTTACAGACTGTTCATTTCAGCTATCCCCAAGTCACGCAATTTTGCTGGCAAGGGAGACGATGGTGCTGAGAGTCCTGGGTACCAGTCCTCAGCCACAAAAAATTCCCTGCTGGTGTCGAGCAAATTTGTCTGTCAGTCGACGTGTGCTGTTTTCTCTGTCCCGGTGAGCGGTCCCTTTGCTGCTGGCACGTGTGTGGTGGGACACGCAGTCCCATCCCTCTGGGGAAGCCCTCATGCCGTGGTGACAAGCAGATACCCCAGAGCTGCCGAGCTCTTTCCTGGGAGGACAACTGGGCTGGGAAAGGCCACGCAAGAGAAAAGGGGAGGTTTCCTGGCCCCTGCCTCTCCCCCTGCCCACTCAGGCAAGGCTGGGAGCAACCAGCCTTTCATCTCCCCAGGCCTTTGCTTATCCAGCCGTAAAACATGAGTAGCGATCACTCTTACCTCCCAGTGGGGTTGGGAAGCTTTGTTTGGTAATGCTTATAAAATGCCATGACTGAAAGGCACTGTAGAAGGGCAATGTTTTAATTAATTATTATTGGTCTTCTAAACGTGTGGAGGGAAAGGGCTGTTGTGGGGACCGCAGTGGCACCTTGGTCGGTTACAAGACTGTCCTGCGCCACTTTGCTCCCCTGTACGCCAGGAAGGCTGTTCCCATATACCGTGTCATTGCACAGCAGCCTGGACTCACCAGGAAACCGCAGAGTAAAGTAACGTACTGAATCATTTGCAGCTTCTCACCTTTTGGATGGCATTTTTCCACATGATTGTATGTTGGTTCCACCTTATTCTGGGCCTCAGGGCTGACAGAGACCCAGGCTGCTGGACAGGGCTGAGTCCAGCCCTGAGCTGTGGGGCCAGGCTGGCATCACAGGTATGTACGGCACCTAGAGCAATGGGTCCTGTCATGGGTTACCTCAAGAGACACAGCCACGATGCAGAGAAGTGATGCTAATAACACTGTAACACGTGAGTCAGAGCACTTTTTGCTTTATGTATGGGGCTCTTTCCACAGATTTCACTGGGTTTCAGGTCAGCTCCCAAATGCAGCTCCTGCTTTCAGGCTGCCCCAGCTCTCCCAGTGGCTTTCAGCTCTCTTACAGGCGACGGTGGCAAGCACAACACTTGGAGCCCTTCCCGTTCCCAAGCCCATTTCGGTGCTGCCGTGGAGGCTGCCCAGATCCGCAGTGAGTTCCATTAAGTGAGATTAGGACTCCGTCTCAAGCATCATCATCCACATTGTGAGTGCCCAATATGCCTGGACTTCAATGAGTCAGTGCTGGTTTTTAATTAATGATGAATTTTCAAGATTATTAATTAACCCTGTTAATTTCGCTGTTCCATTTCTTAAAGAGAAAATCTGAGTGAAAGTTTCTGGACTCTTTCCTGCACCTGCTTTCCCGTCTGCAGCAACAAGCAGCTGCGCCATCCTTGCGGGGTGGATTCATGGGTTTGTGCTCTGGCTCTAACCAAGGCAGGCACGCTGGTATCCATCGCTTCGGTATTTGCCTCTTTTCTTACCTCGACAGGTTTTATGAAAGGCATTGCTGGAGCATTTGCCAGCTCCTTTCATGCACTCTGACAGAGCCACTGTGTGTCACAGTGTGAGCTTCTCTTCCCACTTCTTTGCCCCTCTGATGTTTTGCTATCGGCTTGCAAAGGCAGGGGTTTTATCCTAAGTGTGCATATTATTGTCTTACTCTTGGCATACTCCAAAGGATGTCTGTGTATCTCATCATACAACCTGACACAATATCTTTCCCAGATGGTCCAGATACTGTTCTGTTTCATTAACATGTTTCTCACTACTGCCAGAGCCCAATAGAATTGTAGGAACAGTGGCTGGAGAGTGCAAAAGGCAGTAATGAGATTTTTTAATGTGCTCCTTTATGGTATTGAAGAGCTTTATGTATCATCTCTCCGTGCATCATTCCCGCTCAGGCTGTTGCTGGTGAACATGTTCTGTCTGCCTCCCGCATCAGCCACACTGAGTCTTGATTTCCACTTAAATCGGTCTCCTACCATTTCAACCCTGGCAGCCTTTGAAATCAGGAGGCCACTGGAACAATAGGCAGAATTTATACTGCAGTTTTCATCTTCACAGCAATTTTCAAACAAGAATGAATCAATCTTTAATGCTCCCTTACGTGGGACATGACAAAAGACTGCAAGGCTGATTTTACAGCCTGGGCTCAGAAAACCTGAGGGACTTGCTGAAAGCCACAAGAAAAAATATGGCCCGAACTGCAAAAAGAACAAATGAGTTTGCAGTGCCCTGAACTAGTGGATTTTTACACTCACGTCATGTTTCCAGACAATACCTTTAAATTACTAGGCAGTTTATTTTCTGCCTGTGTCCTACATTGCATCACTAACAGCAGAACCAGGACATTCGCTGCCACCTCACTGTGTCAATGATGTTCATTGATGTAACATATTCTTTCAGTGCAAAGTTAAATTAATTATTGGAAGTTGTAGGGCATGTGATGACCCAATGCCTGGCAATGCTGAATGCCTTGGTGGAGTGCAGGATGTGCTCAAGGCTGTACACAGGGAAAGGTCTTTGTGTGGAAAATGATTCCTCAGGCATCAGAAACACACTCCCTCCCTCCCCCATCATTACAAAATGCTACCAAGTAGTTTCTCCATGCTGCTGAACCTGCTGCTTGCCGCTCCCGTGCCTCTCTCCTTCTGTTAATACAGCCGAACAATTTGCAGTTTCATCACTGAACCATGACATATCCTGATTTCAGTCTAATATTAGTAGATAGCTTTCTCATTTTGCAGACCAGGGTACATTAGAGATTACTCTGGAGTTTGGATTATCCTTTCCAAACCCAGTCCACAGAATGCTTCTGTGTGGGATAATCATCCACTTTGCTCTTTAGGAAAAAGGATAGATTGGGAATTAGTGATTTATATTGTATATTACTGAGCTGAATCTGCTGTGCTATGATAGTGGGCCTGAAACCTTGGTTAAGCTAGTAACATGGTAATATAAGAAATCAGACGGATAAAAAATGGTTAACAAATGTGAAGGACCGCTGGAAGTTCTGGAAGGTAAATATGGTTTAAAGTCTAGGAAAACATGGAAGAAGCCTACTGACCGCAATCCCAGCTCTGACACCAATATGGTCCTTGAGCTTGGATAAAACAGTTGTTACGCTTTGCTGTAATAAGCTTCTGAAAAATTAGTTAATTTTTCTATGGTTCAAAGGTGGGTTATGAGGTGAAATTATTAACCAGGTAGAGTGTTCTTACCATGTAAAATGAAGAGCAGATGATTAAAAAAAAAAAAAAAAATGTTAACTTTCAGGTCATTGAGAATCCCTACAAAACCAAAAACACCCCCCGAAAGGAACCAGAGCAGGCAGAGGTTTGTAACACAGCTTCTGCCTTTAGCTTGTACTTGGAGGCAAAAAGGACCCATATAGAAGAATGCAATGGCCTCTCCCCGACCCCCTGAGTATCTCCTGAATATTCCCAAAAGATGGGGGGTCAGGAAGAGCTGATAACAACCAGAAACTGCAGGTGCATCTCATGTTCTGGCGCAAGTGGAAATAGTCTGCAAAGGGCTCTGTCAACACGATTTTTTCTCAACAGATGTGACCCCATATTTTCATTTGGGCACAGGGAATCATTCTAGAAAAAGACAGGGAGTTTAACAAATGCTCCAGGACAAAGCCACATAATTTGCTAGAAACTAATGAATCACATACAGTCATGCTTCCCTTTCATTCTTTTTATTAGTGCCCACACCCATGGTCCACCTCCCTTCAGTTTATTAAAGATCAGAGACCCTGTTTTAACTTCAAAGTCAGGGGTATTAAAAAGACCCAAAGCTGTCAGCAAGTCCTAAAAGAATGGTACTGCTTCTCTCCATTTAAATTTTCACTTGCTTTTATTATTTTTCCTATTTCCCACAAAGCCGTGGGAGGCGGTGATGCCTTTGGACTATTGCCCTATATCTTTTCATTCTGCCTTTTTCTTTCCTTTCTGGCCCATTCTGGAACAGGAGAACAATGTGGGTGGCAGAAGGGCAGCTTCCACCACTTCATTAAAACAGCATTTTTTTTTTAATTGAAATGTCTTGTGGAGGCTCTCATTATACCTATTAATATGTGACTCCACACCATTCTTAACAGCATTCAGCTATTATTTTAGATTCAAATCCATGCACTTTTGATTTAATACATTAAACCCATCTAAGTCCCCATATATATATTGTTGCTAGCTAGTCGGTAGCTGAGTAATATATTTCTACATCAATGATGTTTTAATGATGCATTGTTCTAATATATCACCAAAGAGATAGTGCTTGCATGATAGATTAGTGCCATACATCACTGTAGCGAGGTGTTTTTTATGATGTATTGCCCAAACAATCTCATTGGAAAGGAAGAAGAGACACATAAGAAATGGTAGGTTTTAATTTACTACATTTTAAAAAACACTTCTAATATTCTTAACATAACAATAGCTGACCTAATCTGAAGTGGAAGAGACATATTAAAAGAGAGGTCTGAAACAGATATCTGAAGTGCAATCCAGTGGGTCAGAAGGCATCACACAGACTCTTAAGATAAGTTGTGTGTCTATTTACACCAGCAGACAGAAAGGAAAGTAAATGGAGTGAAGGGGGAACCTAATTTTTTGTTTTCAAAATGGACATATGTCTGATTAGAGAAGTGGGGCCTCTTCGGCTCCAGGCAGGATGCCTTTGTGGTACAAACTCCAGGTGATTCCAGCTGCGTTGATCCATGAAACACTCCCTCGCTGGAGCTGGGGGTGGAAGGAGGTATCATTTTTGATGGGATATTTCTTTGCTTTTTTTTTTTGCAGTCAAGTAATGCTGATCCACCAGAAAAGAAAAAAGTTCAACAGGAATATGGCTGTGTCTGTGAGGCATAATTTCAGGCTGAACGTTGGGTAATTAAGAAAGCTTGATACTTGGGGGTAAGGCTCTTGCCAAGATCCAGCTGGCTTGATCTAACTCTACTGCTGTTTGGCTTGGTGTGACCAGCTGTGCCCCGCTACACACACTTGTTTTGTAGGGAGAAAGAGGTGTGGAACTTCCAGCTGTTCACCCTCTTTAACTCACAAACAGTTCTGATGCAACACTCAAACCTATGGTTTTGCAGCCACGCACCATTGGTTTAACCTTTGCGGGAGCAGAGGGACGTTTGTTTGCAGAACTGCACCCTATATATGCTCTTGCAGACACTTAACAGGGGTAGCATACACAGCTCATTGATTGGACCAGCACTCTACCACCTGGAAGGAGTGGGATTTCAGTGTACGCTGGTGGCTTCTCCGAAGACAGTGTTTCAGGATGACCGCTGAAGGCTCTGATAACTACTCACATGTAGCAAGGGTGCAGACTGGGGCAACAAGAAAATAAAGGGGAAAAAGGAGACAAAAGTGACTGAGCTGAGCATCGAGCTGGTGAGGGCAGCAGCGGAGTGAGCCATCCCTAATCATATGCCAAGCAGAACTTCTGAAAACTGCCATGACCAAAGCATTTCTTTCGTCCCATGGCTACATATACCCTAGTGCTCCAAATGAAGATGTTGCAAGACAAGAAATCCAATAAGCCACCTAAAAACTAAAGCTGATGCGCAAAAAACCCATTCGTTTCTTCAAGAAAAATACTGCTGCACATGAAATATGAAGTGCATTGAGTTGCCTGATCATGCTTTTCCTATACATGTCCTTCCACTGATATCAGCTGGAACAGTGAGTAAATAATAAGGAAGAAAAATAGAATTATTGGTATTCAAGAACAAAATCCCTGTTCACTGTTAATATCCAGTTATGTAGTTAACATGTATCTAATGTACAAAAAAAGCACTAAGTAGATATTATACTCCAGGCAGAAAATATTACACTTTAATTAAATGAAGTAAACATGTCATTAAACGTCTATTTTTACAGACACTAATGAACATTATTGCTGAAGGGGCACAAGAAATAAGACAATGCATAAGGTAAAATTTATTCCTTAACAATTTTGAGTAGTAAATATTTCCTGTGATCTAACAAGGTGTAATAAGAAATCCTACTATATTATAATACCTTTAAGGATGTAAGAAAACTGATCTCTGATCAACTCAGCTAGAAATTAGACCACACATTTCCGCTTGGCTTTTTAAAAACTCCTACTCTGATTATAATGCACCATTGGAGAAGATAGCATTATTTATTTTAGGATATTTCACACTAGGAGAGCAGAAGCTCTCAACTTCAACAAGGCAACCCTGAAAAAGGTATAGAGAAATTTGAGCAATAAAGACCTCAGTTTTAGAAGTTTTCTTTAGCTTCTGCTTACTCTTTTCAGACAGAGTAGCCTACCGTTTATCCTACCTCTTCCCACAGGTTGCATGGTGAGATTTGTACTCATCGTGTTCCCCTTTACCTGCAAAAGTCAGGGCACACAGCATTTTTTCCCAAAGCCTGCCTGGTACAGTGCTGGGCCTTATGAGGTGCTGTGTCTTCCCCGTCCATCGTGGGATGGGACTTATCCCCCCTCATATCTGGTGCTTCAGACCCAACTTTGAGAAGGACTGTGCACCCCACCCTCCCCACCCAGTCTCTCTCCTGTCTCTTCCTCCTTTCCTGGTTTCCCTTTCCCACCCTCCCTGCTGATTTCCTGACACACCGCCAGACCAGGAAGCTCCCCAAAGCTGCCAGGTGCAAAGTGTAGGTCTGGACCAGGACAGGGCTCTTTCACGGCTGCTATCCCATCAGCCTTCACCTTTACTCTGCTCCTCGGCTGGAGGCACATGGCTTTTTCTGTCTGCATATTTTCCCCACATCATACCCAGCACTGTTCTCTGTCCATGATTTTAGAGTTCCCAAGGCGTCGGTGAGCTGTCTGCAAGCCTGGAGAGCCCCAGGAGCTGTGTTTATCCCAGTGCCCCACGGCAGACAGGCAGTTCTCCTCTCCCTGACGTACTGCAGCACCACCAGCTTCAGCACTGGGTTTTGATCAGCCATAATACTTCCGCACAGGAGGAGGTACAGCTTTGTACATACATCTCACATTACTCATTCATCAGAGCTCGCCTGTGTGGTTGCTGATTATTTACAGGAGACCCTGTCTTTCTGTCATGCCCAATGTTGTTTTTCTCTGAAGCATCGGATATAAGGCATTGCTGGAGGCAAGATGCCCGGTGTGGGTGATCAAACCTTCTTCCCTTCTGCCCTGAAAATCAAGATCAGTCATGGCTTACGGTCCTGCAAGCCAGATGGTTAGCAGGGCTGTTGAATTCATTTCTTGGTCTTCCTGTGCATAAATCCAACAAAATGCTTTTACCTTCCTACAGCTGGCACATGTGCCTAACGATTTGATCTTTTGCATTTTAAATATTTACTCAGTATTTAATTTAAACCCCTGAGACTAATCCTGGTGCTTTAACTTAGCCCTCAACTAGTTTCACTGAATCATTTCTACCACAACTGAGCGATCTTCAACAAATTGGCTTTGTATACTAGTAGGGCACAATCCTTTTTCTATTTGTATTTTGGGGGTATTTTGGAAAGAGCTACTGGTGATTTTTTTAAGTATTACAAGGCATTAAACTGTTGTTTCTGTCTTTTAAATTATAGATGGTCTCCATAGAGACACTGAAGTTCTACATTGCTCTCTTGAATTGCCTGAAGAAGTGGCACTTAGAATTACATTCGGAACAATACTAATTAGCAAATGCTGAATTTTAAACAAGCTTCACAGGAAAGTTTTTGTCTGATAGGAGCAGCAACCAGCAATTGACTGACCAAACTGACAAAGCTGAATTACAGACAACATGCTATTTAATTATTCATTAGACATTTTACAGGGTTAACTACAATAGGCACCATTCCCTTTCTGAGGAATCACCGAGCCAAGCATAAGTGCCTTAGAAATCCAGCATAATAAACAGTCAGACAGAATCAGCAAAATGAAATCTGCTTCCCAAATTGCAGATTTATTGAGGAGGGGAGAGGCAGAAACAAACCTTTCCAGCCATTTGATGAGAATGCCCCAGCGCATGTATGGAATAGAAATAACTTGTCAGGAGCCCAATCCTGCAGACAAAGCTACCGTAAGAGGGTTTTGGTGAAGGGAACCATTGCTGAACGGGGAGGGGGACCAAACACGTGTCCCCAGCCTAGAATCAGGCCTGGACAGTGCTGGGCGAAGGAAGATGGAGCAGAGCTCCCCACGGGCGCCTGAATCTCCCATTTCTGCCCAGAACCATGGGTGTCTCTGACTCAGGTGTGTGTGTAGGGGCACAGGTCCCCCAGCTCCCTGCACGACTCCCTGCACGTCCACCCCGCTGCACAGGGGGCTCCTCAAGGGCTGGCTGGGAGGTAAAACTGGGCAGATATTTTGACCACAGCAGAGATCAGAAACTGCCAGTAACTGAACACAGAAGCCAGATGTTGGTGCTAGAACTCATTAACCTGGCAGGGTGCATGTAGGGAGAAAAAGAAAGCTTTGGAGAATGCTGTTATATTAGCTAAGACCTTGTCACTTGCAGAATAAGCCATGGTCAAAGGAAATGATTGCAAGAAGGGGGAAGATTCGTGGATCCATGCAGAAGTCACAAAGTGTGGCGAAAGATCTTGGATAGACGCTGACCTAAGCTCAGATACACTTAGGAAAACGAGACTGGGAAACACATGTTTATTCCGCTGTTTGGTTTTGATCTATGTATTTCTTGTGCTAGCTAAAGCAAAGAACGAGTCTGCTCCAGCAAAGCCAGTGAATGAGGACGATGTTCTGCCTCTCCCAAGCCAAAGGAAACTGAAGAGGGAATGCTGCTCGCTTGTGGAGCCCCAAACACAGGAGCTGCACACAAATCCCTGCAAGCAGCAGTGCCAGGATCGCTTCAGGTGGTACTTGGGTGCCTGTAGTTATCTACAGTTAGATGCATCACAGACCAGGTGAATAATTTTGGGCCACACTTTGTGCCAAGATTTATACTTGAAAGAGGACAGGCGGACTGCTGGCACGCTATGTCTCTGTGGAAGGCAGGGGTAGCAGTGATTGTGGGCATTGCAGGCAGGGAGCTCAGTCAGCACAGTTTTAAGTGTACGTTGGTCAAACTGATGTTCGCGGAGAGCCCTGATCCTTAGTGGGAAAAGTATTTTTGAAGAGTACCAAAGTGGTAGTTCAGTTTCAGAATTAATGTAGTGCAATCTCCAACCATCCTAATCAGTCTTTGTTGTGAATTTGTTACTTAAGTGGAAGACAATGAGAGATCCTGGGATGATCTCTGAAAGCGTTGATTTGTGGGGCTAAACCTTCTTCCCTTAATGCATTCAAAGTTTCTGTAACTCTCTCAAATGCTTCCCATGCATTAGACACAGCACCACTGTTAATGATGGGTTCATAAATGGAGAAGAGAGCAAATCAGGAAACCAGACTTCACCTCACACGCATGTGTCTGTCAGCCCTCTGGGATGGATGCGGTACCCACAGATGCTGTTCAGCACTGCAACAGGCATTTACCAGCCACTTGCTCTGTGTGGGGAGAAACAGGAGTGCAAAATGGGACGACTTCAAAACAGTGCATGGTCCCTTGGCTGGGATGATGCATGATATATCAGGTATTTGTATAAGAGGATTATGTTTTTCGAGATGAGACAAATTAGTAAGTAGAATGAAATATCCTATCTAATCAAATGGAATTAAATGTGACTGGTAATGCCATTCACAGCTATGGTGATACTTCACTATCCCTATTATAGTATAGCTACCTATATACAGGCTAAACTCAACTTGGTATAACAAAATCTATCTATCTAAAGTGGTTCACAATCTGTAGTCAGTTCTTTTCCTACTACTGCTTTTTCTTATCAGCAGTCACTGTACTTGCCACAAGCATTTGAATGATCTGTCATAGGAGAGATTTGCCCTGCAAACAGCCTCTGTACACTGCGGTTCTGGTAAATAATACCCGTACTGAACCTGACTACAAGAATGATCTCATCCTGTGTATTGTTTTCTATGCAATGTCCACCATTATTCTGACTGCATGTCCCAAAAAACAGAGAAGGGCTCAAGTAAGGATACAACTTCTTCCCTTTTCCTTTCAGCCTGCATATTTTATTCTTGCTAGTTTTGTCGGCGGCATAAAAAAGCTGGGTGCTGAAGCCTGCAGTCTTCTTGTTCTCTCCTGGCACTGAATCCCGCACACATCTCAGAGAGCAATTGGTCTCCTTTCATGTGTCCACTGAACGTGGCACTGTAGGAGGACACATAAGGGAAAGCCTGAAATGAGACCTTCTAATTTGACAAATGGGAAGTACAAAGATGTTGGGCTGCCGCTGTTGCTGGTTAAGACAGCTACTCTCAGAAACGTCCAGGCACATCAGCTGACCTCAGCACAATTATATAGGTTTGAGTGAGCATGCAGTTTCTCTTAGTCACCAAAGAGTTCATAAATGATGACACAAAGAGATTAAAAAAAGAACCTGGTGTTTATCCATAACTTTCTCTCCCCATTTGTATGGTGCCAGCTATATAAACACCCACTTCTCCATTATGTGATTGCTTTCTAATCTAGGGTAATATCCTACCTCGGGGATGGCATCCACAAGTGGATTTGCCCTGCTTGCATGAAAAGATAGTCAGACACTTTGTAATCGCCCCAAGTCCCCAGACTCCCAATGTTATTTCACGATCTGAGATGTTCATGGAGAAAAAGAAAAAGGCCACGTGAAAGGAGGCATTGGCATGCTGATCTGGGACCACTTGCTGAGCCTGTGCTGTGCTCACTTTAAAGCAGCCTTGTTTGGGGTTGTGCAACCTTAGGGCAGGCGTCAGCAAAGCAGCCCTGGTACACACGAAGCTGGGGATGGATGGGGGGGTTGGAGGAGAGGGTCCTGGAAGGCTGAGAGAGCAAGCACAGGTGGGGTATGCCACGGCCAGGGTCGAGGGCTCTTGCAAACTCTGAGGATTTTAAGGGTGTAAAACCCCACCGAGTCTCAGCTCCCTCCTCTGGTATTTCCCAGACTAGGAAAGGAGGAATCTGGGGTTGGATCACTTGGGTGAATGAAATGAATAAAAGTGAGAATGAAATGTTTATTGAATAGTTGTATTCACTTTAGTGTGTTTTCCTGTTACCTAGGAACAAATTAGCAATTACTTCAGATCTGATATCCAAAGAATGCACCTCTGGACCTGACCTGACTGCATGGGTTCTGGCTGCACCTTGGTCTGCGTGTGGGTTTGAGCAGTTTGGTCTGTGTCCAAAAGTAATTTGAATCCAAGCAATGCTTGTTGTTTTATAAGAGTGGCTCTAATTGCTTAATTAAACAAAAATAAGAAAAAACCGAAAGTGAGCAAAGGAATTTTTAACTGCAATATAGCCCGTTTGACATTTCCATATTTCTTATTGTAGTGACCCATCACTTGGACCCATCATTTCAATCTACACTGGTCCAAGAACTATGAAGCAACAGTACTTTCTACCAAGAGCTCTATTACAATACATTGGCAAGAGAGCTCACTGTCTCAGAGCTGAAGATGTCTCCTTAGACTAATGTTCAGCTTCTGTATTTTCTGGCTTTTGGCTGATTTATCCATGCAGCCATAATATCACAATGCTGCAGGCTTTTATGTTTCATTTCCTAGCTTTCTAAAGGAAACAAGAAAAATAAAAAGGCAATTTAATGCACTCCACAATTACTATTTAAGCATTACATCATCAGAAAGGCTGTCACTGACTAGTAAGTGGTCCCAATGACAAGACAGCATTACCTAGCAACTGCAGAGAAGTCATTAACCCTTTTGTGAGTACCATATCCACCACTGAAGCTGGAAATATGTTGCAGGAAAGAAATGCATACGCCCAAGTGCCTGAAAAAAACCCAGCTTCTTCCATCTTGTGATTATGGTGTGAACATTTTGCTCTGTAATTCTGAAAAGATGCCCAATTCAGTTCTGTGAAAGAACATATGAGGATTAAACGGCTGTGAAGGCAGCTTCTGAGAAAGAAGGGAAGCGTGATGAATCATACTAGTGCTATGTGTGCAGACGCAGGGTGAGACAGGCTTTTTTTTCTAGCCTGAAGAAGGATGACTGGTTAAAATCTTACCAAGAGTCTCAGGAGGTTTACAGTTATTATTTGTACAGCTCATGGATCTTTGCAGCCCTCCAGAACATCATCCAATATTTTAGGGAACATGTTATGTTCATCTCATAATCTGCACAGCAGAAAGAGGTAGAGTTAACTATAAGCTTTAAATTTAAGTAAGATTTATGTGAAGAAAACAAAATTAAATCTGAACTCTGCCATGGTTTACATGGGAATGGGCAGGTCCTGAAGGATGAAGCACCTGTGGGGCACCTCCCAGGCCCATACCCTCTCCTGACAAACTGTACCAGCCCCCGAGTTTGTGCACCTCCCAGGAATCTTCTGGCATTGCTCTTGCTGCAGGGTTGAAATCCGCAATCCACACTGAGAAACAGAGTGAGGACCTCCACTGCAGCTGCAGCTTATACAGCCACACGCCAGGAAACCAGCGGCAGAAGTGAGTGCTGCAGGCAGGAGGAATCTGGAAGAGGCACCAAGAACGAGGTCTGCGTGCTAAGGACTAGTAGACTGGCTGCCAGCAGGGCAGCATCTCCATGGACTGTTATCTTCTTAAAGACCTGTCTTCAGTTTCAAGAGCATGCCATCTTTTCCTGTTGTGGTCTTGCACACAATGTTCGTGTCCCGAAGGAGATTGCCAGACACAGACAGGACTCAAACCCTGATGCTTTCTGTGTGCATAAAGAGTGGAGAAAAAAGGTGTGTGTCCTCCTGTTTCCCCCCCTACACTAGACAGGTTTCCAGGCCCTTGGAAAGACCTCCATGGTGATGTCAGCAGGCTCTGTCTGTCTTCAAACACTGCCTTTTATTTTGTTTGAATACAGATGTATAGTAACAAACACAACAGCCCAATTTGTAGGTCTTTTCTTAAATTGCATGGCTTGCAGTAGCCGTGAAAGCAAGCAAGCCAGGAGATTAAGGAAGTGTAAGGAGAGAAAGAAAAACCCGGAAAAGAGCAGCAAGAAGAGCCCAGTATTTTCTTTTCAAGTCCGACAAAGATGGTCTGGACAAACATCACTCTAATTGGAGCAATTCTTCAACATTTTATTCCAAATAAAAAAACTGTCCATCTCTATTATATATGATGTCACGTATTTGCTCCAACGATCTTTAACTGGGTACTGGGACTGCACCGCTTTGTGTGTTTCCATTCCAGATGACTAAAATAAGCTTTGTAAAATCCCCCCAGAAAAATATGACGTCCCACTAAATCACTACTCTGATATGATTATAAAAAGACTGACTTTGATTACTCTGTTACTTTGTCACAAGCAATAATAAAGCAGAGCAATAACTAGCCAGCACAAAAGAGCAAACATTTTCAGCAAAAGTGCAGAGAAGCAGACAGGACCTAATTTGTGCTCTGCAAAGACTCAAGCCAGCCAGGAGCTGACACTCTGCCTCTCGCTGACTTCACTAGAAGTCTCTCAGCATCTCATAGGATTGCTGAGCATCTGGTAATATTGACCCCATCAGCGCAGTTTCAAGTACTCAGTGTCTATATCACCTGTTAACATAAATTATAGTCAAGGGGATACAGCATTTGTAAGAGCTGGTCCAAACTAGCGTGAACACCTTCACTATTTTACCAGGTTAAAAAAGCTGTACTCACTCAAGGCATCAATGAAAGTATCATCATCAGCGCTATAAGGATCAAACCATGTAAAATGATTTTGCAATATTTTCATATTATAAAATACATGCGGACATTGAAGCTGCCAATCTTGTTGCCTACGAATACTGCTGATGCCAAGGAATTTACTAAACTATCCACAGAGCTTTGTGAACTATCTTTAGGCCAAGTCCCAGACCCTGATCCTTCTTTGATGTTATGACCACTTCTATAACACCCAATTCCAATTGTTTTTCTTATTTTAATTAACCGATTTCTTAATAGCAACAAGACGCTGTATGCATTTCACTGTGAGGAGGTTATTACACAGTAAGTTTGTTAAATTCATTTGGTCTATGACCTTGCGTCCTCTACACTGTCTAAGTAGGCACTGGATTTACAGAATAACACTGTATCACCTGCAGCATCCAGACACCGAAGCCCTTGCACCTCACACAGAGAAACTCATTAGAAAACCGTAAGGGTAATTCCATTAGTACATTTGGTAATATAAGGCAAAATTCCAACTCTAATGGAGACTTTCAGCAGAAATCATAAATGAGCAATGAAGATACTGGTCTTTTCAAGTGCCACATGGTTCAGTAGAGAACTCACAACCCTTTAATGAACAATTTGTTAAAGAAAAGAGAAATAGCATTTTTTTTCCTCAATTAAAGTCAATGGGATTGCATGTATAAGTCAACTGTAACTCAAAGTGACATTCTTGTAATATTAAATATTCATTGAAATTCTGCATTAATACATGCATTGTTCTAATGGATCATTTTATTCTCTGTGAGTGCACAATTCCCTCTTTTTCAGCATAGTACTGTATATACCCAATCACATTGAGAAAACACACAACTTCAAAATGGTGCATTGTAGAAAATTTTTAAAACGCAGGCTGCACAACCAATGCCATCTCAGCAACTTTACTCAGAGGGGCAAACTGGTGGGAGAGTGATACCTCCTCTAGTCATCAGGGGAAGCCTTGACTACCTAAGAAAGAGGCCAGATTTTTTTCAAAAATATTCGCCATTCTGCAGTTCCTGTTCTCTTTACAACTGAGCTATTGCTGACTTTGAAAACCTGGCCCCCTGGATAGTCTGCGAGGTATGAGTTAAACTACAGATATTATTTTATTTAACTTTATATTAAACCTAACAAAGAGAAATACAAAATGCAGTGTCAGGCAATGAGGTGATTAGAAACTTCCCTTTTGCATATCCTGGCATTTGTTGACTTGAACACTTTGTGCTTAATTTCTTTGTTTGTTTTCTTTTTAAAGGAAAAAAGAACTTTTGGGTGAAGGCAAAAAGGTGATAGTCAAACTTCCCCTAAATATTAATCTTGGAGAGTGACCAAACCAAATACATTTGCTTCAAAGTTGCTGTTTCTATTTTTATTTTATTTTCTAAGTTAGGAACATGTGAGTAAAAGAGATTGTAATGGAAGCTGGGTTTCATTCTTGACCATAGCAGGTACTGGCAAGATCTCACTACAATTCATGTGCATACATCTTATATTCCTTTCTCTTATCTTTTTAAATGAGTTGTGAATAATTCAGAGAATGACTAGGTGGATAACAGAGTTTGTGCACCCCTGAAGACTGAAATCTTCTAACTACCCAGTAACAGATACAGCTTGGAAGTGGTAACACCAGGTTTCCTTACCCCACCTACCCGTGGCCCAGGGCTCATCCCCATGTATGAGCCCTTCGCTATCCAGCTCCCAATTAGTTCTCGGCTTGTCCTTCAAGACATCCAAGGAGGCTGACAGTGAAGATAATGTTCATAAGAGGCCACTTGCCCTGGGGGAAGTCAACTGTCACTATCCAACTTGTTCCAGCAAAAGAATTAAATATTTGGTCTATGGTAATAATGTACCTATCGCTATTGCCTCAGACCAGGCTTCAGCCTCACCAGAAAGAGGCTCATAAATCCTTATTGAGCTCTTCCTCTTATTTCCCAATAAGTCCTCCTCTTTAAGCATTAGCTCTTGAGCTCATTGACCTGAGTACACACTTAAGAAACTTTGTTAGTTATGTAAAAAAAGATAAAATGAAGACAGGCAGAAGCTGAGTTAATCATTTGGACATATGGAAATAATGTGGTAATGTTGTTTATATGCAGGCAGGCAGTTCACTAAGAGCATCGCTGCAAAACATTCAGAGGTTTTTAACTGGAAAAAAAACAAGGGAGCTGCACAAGATACCCAGAATTCAATTGATTTGATTGAAAGCTCCTCTTCTGCTTAGTTTGCTGTGGGCATAATGAGCAGGATCTGTAATTGCTAAACAATATTAAAAAACTACAGCAAAATGCAAACCAAAAAATGAGGGAACTTTTCAGTTAGGAACAGGGAGACTGAATGGCAGTGGGGAAACACCAGTTTTGCCATAAAACTCTTCCTGAAATGTACTATAATAAAGAGTCCCGGCTACTTAGCCCCACTGCAAGTGCCATTATGAAGGCAGGAGATAGGCTTGGGGTTGGCTTTTGGGAGATTCAGATAATCACATCATCTATTCCCTTTGGTAAGACTTGATAAAAAATTAGCCAATTCTTTTTCTCCCATGGCTACTTACAGAACAGCGGCTCCAGAGCTACGCTCTTCCGATGCCTGGAAACCTTCGATTTCCAATGTAGGTTTACCCTGGGCCCCCTCCTACCCATTTGTCCTTCTAGAATTGTCCCTTGACTTAAATGACCCTTCTTTTCTGGTATCTGTTTTCCTGATAATATTTATAGAGACCAATCATAAAAGCATTAAAGATGTTCATATTGATCCAGAAAGGCAAAAAATAAGGAACAGCGTGTCTGGCATGCTATAAACAACTGGGGGGTGGGGAGGTTCAAAGGTATGAAATTTCTCTCTGCATCTGAATTTCAAATATACTACATTTGGAGGTGAGAGGAGAACGGGGTGTTTCGTTTGATTAACAAGATAGAGGCCACTGACAAAGTTTAAATCTGAATTTGCCAAAAGTTCGGGGGGGGTTGGCTGCCAATGTTCAATGGAGATTGCCGCATACAGCCCACATCCATTTGCAAGATGTTTCCTTCCCCGTGTTTATATCCCGGGCAGCAGCAATGGGAGCTGCTGAGCTGAGACCAGTTTCTTCCAGTCCCTCCAGCCTGCCAACATGCAAATGTCCCATCACACTTCCCTGGGCCGGGTGGTTGGGGCGGCATGTGCCAGCGAGCCACAAGCGCCGGGCTCTGGTCGGCTCCCGGCTGGCAGCGCAGGATCCAGCCTGGCGGCTGCTCTGCTCTCATGGGGACAGGGAGGTTTTGTCTGGGTGGGAAGGAACCGGCTCAATGGCTGACTTCCTCGCGAAGGGCAATAAAAAGCAGCAAGCAGGGAGCTTACACCAGCCTGTTGGCTTCAATAATGATATCAACAATAACAACAAATCCCTTTTTCCAGCCCAGCCCTGTGGAGCAGCCAGAGTAGACTTTGAGGATGTAATCCCCAGCAGCCGAAGCATTGCGTGGGGCTCTCCTGGCTGGTTTAAGCTGGGTTCATCAACTGCCAGCGCTGGCGGGATCAGCAGAACACTCGGCGTAGGCTGCAAAACCTGCCTGGGAAGTGGCGGATGCCCGGTGGGTACCAGAGCCCAAGTCTCAGCCGGGCCGGCACACGTGCCCACCACAGCAGCAAGACCTGGCCCCCCGCAAAGGGCAACAATGAGGACACCTGGCAGCCAGCAGCCCTTGCTGGTCAAGCAGCCCCCAGTCACTGCTGCGACACACTGAACCTTGGCCTCTGCTTGCATGGTGGTGTCCAGAGACGTGTATTTAAACCTCGGAGCTGTGTGTGCTCAGCCCGCTGAAAACGAGGACATCTGTTTAGCAGCTGGAGTACCACCAGACTGGGAGACTGAGTACTGTCCCCTGCCATAGCAGCACCTGTGAAGGGGAAATCAACAACCACAAGTACTTACATAGGGTAAAGTTAAAAGCAGCACTCCTCTGCAGACTGCCAAGCAGCCATTTGCTGGCAATAACTTCTGTTAACTTCTTGCAGGTCGCATCTGAACTGATGAACTTGGGCTGGATGGCTCTGCACCATATTCCTTTTTCTAGACCATTTGCTAAACTGTTCAAAATGAGGAAAGTGTTCGCATTTAATTTTGCCACTAAGTGTTAATTTGGGACCTTCTACCTTCTCTGTAGTCTCTATTTCACTAGTTTTAAAGCTGGTGTGATGAAAAAAATTAGGGTTAGAGGCTAAAGAAAGGAGCTAGAAAATATCGTACTCTATTTTAAACCATTCACAACTGTTCCAGGTACACTTTAAAACTTTCGTCTGACAGTTTTCAGTCAAATACTCCGTATTCAAGCTTAGTCCCACGTAAGGCTTCAGTCATAAACTGTGGTCTGCTAATATTTTAAAAGTTGAGGAGAACTGCATGTGGGCAATAACTGGATAGAGGAAACACCCTAAAAAACCAGTACCCAGCTTGGTAACAAGGACTGCAGCACAGGAGACAAGGTCAGCTTTAAAGACTAGGCAGAAAGCCAAGCCACCACTAGAGTCATTGCTGGAACTGGAAACACAAAAGGATTGTGTCCCACTCCTCTCAAGTCGCAGTCCCCTAAGCCCCTGCTCAGCTGCTACCTAAAGGCTATGGTGTTAAAAATTGTTTTCTGGGTTCTTGGATGTACCTGTAAGCTCCTTGGCTTCAACATTTACATCCAATATAGCCCCTTCCCCCTTGGGATCTGTGCAGTAGGGTCCCAGGTCTGTTTCCTGATGGCTGGGGTGCACAGGCCTGGGCACCAGCCTTAGGTCCCCTGACAACTTCACTACCCTGAACCCAGCATCGCTGGTGCAAAGATTTGAGATGGAGCTTTCCCCTCTCCAGGGAGAGTAAGAGATGAGAGACGTGCTTGCTCGTGCATGTTGTTTTCCTCTGCACCAAGTGGTCGTAACTCATTCTGTGCAAGGTGAGAAGCTGTGCAGGGATGGGGAAAAGCTGTCCCCTGCCCCCTGTATCACAAAGGACAGCTTGACCATCATGGATGGTCCTGCTGGCACAGCCCTTGCTGCAGGCAGGCTCAGAGCACTGACTTCCCTCGCAATGGAGATGCCTTTCAGCATCCCAGAATGAAGTAGTTAAAGCCTGGAGACTGGCAGGGTATAAGGTCTGATCCCAGGGCTGACCACAGCGATGTCTGGTGACAGTGACCATGTGATCCTCAGCTGCTTGCCTTCCAGACAGTGGGAACAGGCATGGCACTGGACAAAGCTTGTACAGGGGAACAGCTTTCCCAGCAGCAAGTCTGGTTGTTGCCTCTTCATACTTTTTCCCCAATGTCCACATTAAACAGGTCCCTGCTGAGCATTCCCTGAATCTTCTCCTGTGTGTTGATTCTTCCCTTCTAACCCGTGAAGGCTGTCGGGGAGCTTAATGCAAGCCGTAGTGGTTTTGTGTCTGCAGCGGGGCTGCTATAATTTGTATCAGGTTGCATTCCCAAGGCCATTTGCATGTTTCACCTTTTTTCATCTATTTTAGATCTTCCCTCAAACACTTCTGCCCCCACTCGCCTCTCTTCTCTACAGGGATTCTCCCGGAGCTGGCTCTACAGAAATCTCTCATCATCCCTAACAGAGCTCTTCTGTCCAAGTGCTTTGCCAAACACACTCCTCTTTTATTCCTCCCTAAGTCCATCAGTCTGGCTTTCCTGCCTTTGTTTATACCAGTAACACCTTTTTCCTTTTAAACCTTTTTTTCTTTTTTATAGAGGGTATAATAAAAAATTAAATGAAACCACAAAATCTCATTTTGTAAAACTTGGTCTGACCTACATCTCCAGAATCAAAGAAATTCTGAGCTAATGATGAATCTGTCTTGTTCAGCTAATCCTGCCTAATTGCCAGAGTTCAGGGGCACCAAGCTGGTAGCGCAGGAACGGAACACGATAATCGCAGAGCAGTGCTTTCACTAGTTTTCGTTGCAAAGAGTGATGGAGTTTTGTATTTGGAAAATTGGGATAAAAGTTGCTGTAAGGTGATAAATTTGCAAAACGGGTCAAATCCCAGACTGAAATATTTAACAGCAACCTATTGACTCAGAAGGAAGTATACTCAATTCATTAGAAAATCTGCATGCAAAAAGACTTTGCCAATCCAATAGAGTAACACTGAAGAGATGAAGTAAATTCCAAGACTAGCAGTCAACAGTGTGCAGCCAGCAATAGCCCTAAAAAAATGGCTCAGTTTTCTCACCAATTCAGCCACATCCTTGAAGTAGTATCATCATTTGACTGGCAGTGTGAAGTCACTTGCGTGTGATGGACATTAATCATGAATAAGAATCTGAATTCTTCCCTATCCTGTTAAAATGAGAAGCACTAAAGTATGTTCCATTATTTCATGGTAAGCAATGTACTGCAAAAGTCTGAAAAAAAGTACCTAGCTATATATATATTTTATTAGATTTTACTTTTTCATTTATACATATTCACTAATGGCAATAGCTTTGATATGAAGAAGCTTTTTGCCACATCAGAGAAGGAAGGTTATTTTTCCCCAGATAGTAACTACCTACTGTATGGAAGCAGGTCTAATGTGTCTAAGTACAGAGTACTAAAATGGCATTATTACAACTATTGCATCATAAAACTTCAAACTACCATAATAACTTAATATCAGTGCAATCAAACTTTATGTGACTTTCTGCAGGCATACTTCTGCAATAGAGAACTTCCTACTTGTACTTTTTGTGTGTGGGTACTCCTGCAGTAGTTTAGCAAATAGCAACTGATCTCCTGATCTAAAGCTGCCTATTAACAGAATTAAGTTCAGTGAGGTGCTCTTTGTAGAATAGGTAAATTATGGCTCATGAAGCCTAAGAAGAGATGGAGATTAGGTTAGAAGGGAAGAGAGAGGGAGAGGAGAGTTGGTGGGAGAAGAGGGCTGGGAGGGATCCCAGTGTCTCAGGAGTCTGTCCCTCATTCCACTTTCCTCGCTGTCTCAGAATTACCCACACCCTGCACCACGTTACAGCTCCAAGTTCAAAACTTAATGCATTGATCTCTGCTGGGTACAACCCATGTGCAAAGACAATCCCTTAAAAATCTACATTTTAGGCTCAACATGGCTGGATGTCAGTGGTGGGTGAAGTGACTGCTTAAGCTTACATCTAATATGATTCTGCTCAGGAGAAATAGACAGCAAAGCTCTTCTTGAATGCAAGAAGATATGTGTGTATATATATACAGGAGAGAGTGGTGCACTTCACGTTTTCAAAAGTAGTAACTCTTCTGAGACGAAAGCAGCATTTCAGGAAAGCAGTGAGGCAGTGCAGTGCACCCTCACAGCTGCACTCATGGCCAAGGTAGACTTCTAACAGCTTACCTCCCCCCAGACCAGGTACCCCCAGCTTGAAGCTCCGGGCAACCTGCTCTGTACCTTTTTTTTGCAACCACAGCTCTCTGTTGCTGCAAGCCAAGCGAGGCTCAGATCCACGTCTACAACCTGGGGCCTGAGCAGAGCACAGGAAAACTTTCTTTTGTGCCCTGACTTGAGTGACCGCCCTGTCTTAGGCAACATAGAAGAGAAAGTTACTTGGTGAGAAATCAGCAGGTTAGGACAAAAAGTTGGTGGGTGCTTGTGGGAATGGAGATCTGGAAGAAGCTGTGTCATTGGCAGCCCTGATCAGAGAGAGAAATAAATGGGCTGATGTACTGTTTTGGGCTGGGATAGAGTTCATTTTCTTCGTAGCAGCTTGTATGATGCTGGGTTTTGGATTTGTGACCCAAACAGTGTTGATAACTTCGGGATGTTTTAGTTACTGCTGAGCAGTGCTTACAGAGAGTCAAGGCCTTTTCTGCTCCTCACACCACCCCACCAGTGAGCAGGCTGGGGGTGCACAAGAAGCTGGGAGGGGACACAGCTGGGACAGCTGACCCCAACTGACCAAAGGGATATTCCATACCATGTGACATCATGCTCAGCATATAAAGCTGGGTGAAGAAGACGGAACGTTCAGAGTTATGGCGTTTGTCTTCCCAAGTAAGCATTCTGCGTGATGCAGCCCTGCTGTCCTGGGGATGGCTGAACACCTGCCTGCCGTCGTGGAGTGGTGAATGAATTCCTTGTTTTGCTTTGCTTACACACATGGCTTTCACTTTCCTGATTAAACTGTCCTTATCTCAACCCACAAGTTTTTGCACTTCTACCCTTCTGATTCTCTCCTCCATCCCACTGGGGAGGGGAGTGAGCGAGCGGCTGGTGGGGCTGAGCTGCCCACCAGGGTTAACGACAGTGGAGAAGATGAAAAAGGGGCAAGGACCATGGGACAAGGAAACCTAGAAAAGTCTGAGAGGCTGGGCCTGATAAGGGTAGAGAATAATATGGAGAGGAAGGGAGGGGGCAGGACAGGCAGAGAACAGGAGGTGTGGTGTCGTGGTTACAGTGGATGGGTGGAAGAGCTTAGGACCATTAAAGCACAGCTTCCTGCAGAGCCCTGAGCTGCTCCCACAGTCCCCAAATCCACCTTTCCTCTGCAAACCCGTGGGCAAAGCGCTCCCTCCCCATTTTGGGTTGGCTGAGGAAGCGGAAGAGCTTTGCTTGCCATCCTTCTGTTACCTTGAGGTCACGGTCTGTGCCGAACCGAAAGGCAGCAGCTCAGATGATGAGTCACAGGGGTGTCACCATGATGCCACACAACGGAGTTTCCTGTGCTGGGAGTGTAGTTCTGCTTTCACTCTTGCAGTAGTAAATTACAGGATTGAAACAGCAGCGAAATCACAAAGTTACACCTCAAAGTTAGGAAGTGCCAGAATTGAGTTTCTTTGCCACTTTTATTCCCCTACTTCCCTTCCACCCCCCTATTTTGTGGTCCTAGCATGAAATCACCCTGTTTATTTCAGCTCCTTCTCTTCCCTGGCATGAGGGGAGCTGCTCTGGGCATGAATCAGTGTGGTGCAATGAAAGAAATGCTGCGTAGTTGATCTCTTTTCTCGTGTGGCAGAAATTAGGCAATGCGTAGTGAGTGATACAGGGGCTGGAAGAAGAGAAAAGCTACCTGCTGGACAAGGCAGGCTATTGCTGCCGTGGAAAACAAGCGCTCATCGTCTCTGCGTGGAGTCCTTGCGTGAGATGGGTTGACCACTTGGACTCAGCTGTCTACAGGCAGTTGCTTCCCCTAAGCACGTCGGTCAACAACTGCCTGACCCAGAGGTTTAGACTGATTTTCAAACATGAAGGACACTGTTACCGATGAGGTCTTTTTGTACCACACATAAGGCATGATTATGATTCTGACAAATGAAAATGTCTCAGATTGAGTTCTCAGAAATACTGCTTTGGACTTCAGTGGCTGCACCTCAGCTCCTTCTGGATGAGGATAAACCATGTCCTTACTTCACTGTGTGTCCTAAAAAGAAAGCAGTATTTGTGAAGCACTCAGATTCTTAAGTGCTATAGGAAAAATTGAAGAAACTAGTAATTCTGTCTTTGGAACAAGAGCTGGGTAGTGGGTAGTGACTAGGGTATGGAATACTGCATTCAAAAATAAAGTTGCAATGAAATATTTAATACATTGATGCAAAGATGCTGTGGGCAGTATACTATGAGACAAGACAGTGTCATAATGTTTTGCAATCACATTTGCAATAGGCCAAACTGGAGTTTCATGGATAACCTTAACTGGGCATTTTTTAAATTTTGAGTGCTTAGTTTTGTAGCTCTAAGACCATTCTTTTGCCATAATATTTTCCGTGTGCACAAGTGTTTAATATAGAAAAGAATAATAACCCAAGCTAGTGAAGAAATTAATTACCTTCCTCTACAAATTAATTTGATGGAAAATAAATCAGCAAGGCAATTTTCACACTTTAGCTATGCTTTTGTAACTGTGCTGTAGAGCAAGGTGTCTTCTTTGGTAGTGAAAAGATGTTTTACTTATTGACTTGATTTACTGATTGAAGCTACTTGTCTTTAATTCAGCTATGTAGGGTGGACAGCATCATGCACACTGATTAATTGTCAGGGCATCTGGTGTATGTAAAATTTTTACTTTATTAATATCTACAGAAACAAATAAGTTATTAGAAAATATCCATCAAATTTTATGTCAAAATCCTTGAGAAATGAGTTTTGATGGTGTTGCACACAGATTCCTAGGGAGCTAAATAGTCCGGGTTAAAATATTTTACTTAACAAAAGAGATTCAGTAAAAACCTGTCTGAAATTGTGGTTATATTTTGTCTCCTACCAGAATGTCTGGAGGAAATTATTCCTTTTAATGTATTTGTGAAGAAAGTTCTGAATAAGCAGAGCACATTTGGCAAGTTCTGAACCGCAGCAGGCTTACAACTAACTTTTCCAGGTTGTATATTTTCAGGTATACGTAGAGTTAGCACGAGGGGGCTTTGGGGGGTGGGTTAGGAAAAGCGGACAAATTGAGTGACAGCACCGCTGCTCGAAGAACTTAATGCCCAGGGAGCTCACGATCAAATATTTATAGCTTTATGGCCAACAAATACTCCATGAGGCAAGACTACAAAGCAGTCCCATGCTCAGGTACTGTTTTTGCTCTTACCCTATCCATTTCTTTCACCATATCCTTTTTCAGAATACTTACTACGCTGTCAACATTGTTATTGCCAACCCCACTGCAAACTAGAAAAAGGGGGAATGCTATTTAACACTTTTTTATGGATTTCTCAGTTGATCCAGTTGGATCCTGTTCAAATATTGTGTTCATTTTAAATGGTGCAACTGGCAGGGCAAGTAGGGCTTTTGTTCAAGAATCTGTTTTTCAAATACATCATATTTAGAGATCTAGAAATAAAAAAAAAAAAAAATTCAGAAAACATTTTGATTAATTTTTAGGTGATTAGCCCAGTTTTCATATTGTACTTCAACCACTAATTATCTTATGAGATATTTTTGCCAGGAAAAGGCTCCACTATGAATAATTCTTTCAGGATTTCTGCAGATGCTGACTTATGAGGCAACTGAAATGAAAGTGGCTCTTCAGAGGAGATCTGTAGAAGATTTCCCAGTCAATGAAGCTTCTATGAAAGATCAGAACAAGAAGTCACCACATAGAAGGCTGCGGTACTCATTACCAGCTAGAGCCAGCTTTGTCCAACACCTATAGGGATGCTGGAAAGGGCAACTTGCAACCCCTTTATTAGGGTCTCTGGTGGCAATGCTGGGAGACCTGCTTCTCAACTTTGCTTCTGTAACATCGCTGTATGGTGCTGGTGTCATTCAGCACCTCAGACTCCACAGGGATGTGGGAGAAATTTAACCCCCTGCTACAATTCACTCCTTTTTTGTACCAAATGCCTTTTTTTTTTTCTGTTGAAGTTTAGTAGTTTGACAGCTGAAAGGGCTGTGCTGCGCTCTGAAGAGTGCTCTTGCCTCTGCAGGGCAAAGCACTGCACAGGGAAGTAAGAAGAGGGTCCTTGTCAGCGCTGCAGGGAGGAGAGTACAACAGGCTGGTCTGCTCTACTCTGCTCCTGGTTAGCGTCACCCGTAGAACAGAAAGCAACACAAGCACGCATTTATTGCTAGATATCAGCTGTGCTTAATCATCCATGGGACTATAAGAGAATCTCCTAGTGTCTACCTAATCAGCAGCTCTGCCATTTATTGGGATTTTTGGCCACTTCAGTTCAAAACTGGATTTATTAATATCAAACTTAAATTATCGACTATTACAAATATCCTCTGAATGCTTCCCTAAGATAGCCACTGATCAGGGTTCTTCGAAAATGTAAAATCCCTTAAGTACTTGGGCCTTCATACAAATTTTCTATAGCAAATAACACCAGGAATCTTTGGAAATCCAGATCCATACACAATTCATCATCTAATTCATTACTTCAAAATCTTGTATTTGGATTTTATATTTTGGAATTGCAATGCTGTTATGCAAAAATCCCCCCACAACTTTATATATGTTTGTCTTACTGATTTTAAAGGTCCACCTGCTCTATTTGCAAATACACCATTTGCTTTCCTAAATGTCAGTCAGGAGAAACGCGGCATCACCCATCTTCACTTGACAGCTAGATGCCTGTGGTCAGAAGACACACCATGGTCCTGCCACAGTCCTTTCTGTCACATTTCACTTAGTCATTAAATTTTAAAAACAAGCAAAAAAAACCCCCACCAAACAGACAAAACCAACCCCACCCTAACCGGATTGCAGTAAGACAAGTGTTCCAGTTCGTTTCATGGTAGGGAAGAAGCAAGTTGTATTAACTCTGTTACTTCTAAAGCCCAAGACCGTGCTTTTAGTTTAGGATGGTGTCACCTGGGACGAAGGAGCTGCATTCACGTCACACGCATACTGCAATATAGGGACCAAGATACAGCCTCGTCCCCCTCCTCACTCACCCGGGCAGGGCGCAGGGGCTGGCAGCTGCAGCACTGTACACTGCCCACAGATCAGACCCATACCCCGACGTGCATGTAAAGCATCAATGAGGTGTAGGGCAATTTCTTGATCAGTTCTTGATAGCGTCTGTTTCTGAAGCTGCACACGTGTGACAAATGGTTGGGAAGTAAGTGTCTTCTACCACAGCAGTAACCCCCCTCCCCGCCTTCACCCCACCCCACCCCAGCAAACAAAACAAATGCCCCGTATCTGGAGACATTTCAGTGCCTGAATTATTAATAAAATAAGCATGATAATGAATAATCTATGTTAAGCATTTTCTTACCCTTTATTTTTTCATTATGATCAGAAGAGGAATATGATTAACAGCAGT
This sequence comes from Fregata magnificens, assembly GCA_013389945.1. Classification (NCBI taxonomy): domain Eukaryota; kingdom Metazoa; phylum Chordata; class Aves; order Suliformes; family Fregatidae; genus Fregata; species Fregata magnificens. The sequence continues at coordinate 158,772 of WAAD01012107.1, forward strand.
TTAAACTTTAGCAGTACAATTTCAGTATTAAATATAAAACTACACTGCAAGTTGATGTATTTTAAAAATGGTTATGTATACTCTAGCCTTAAATTTATGTATCAAATACAAGTAACTCAATTGTTTCTTGCCTTGACAATTAACATATCTAACAAATTTCAACAAGCCAGACATCCATCTTTTCCATTAAAAAAAATAAGCAAGCACACCAACTCTTATTCATAGCAAGGGAGTGTAAAGATTCAACACTTTCCTGAGTGTTGTGCAAAGAAGAACAGATTTGAGAAAGTCAGTTAAATAAGTGTTATGATAAACCTAAAACTAAGCTGGAGGACCTTTTGATTAACTTCATATTTCATATATTACTTGCATCAGTTGAGAGCAACATGAGTTACAGAACTTCCATGAAAACAAGCCACTTACAAGCAGGTGGTTAAGCTTGATCAGTTTATTAAAAGGATTATATGACACGGTTGCCTGCAATAGCAGGGGACTGGATCTGATGACCCAGGAAGTTCTTTCCAGTCCCATGTTTCTAAGCCATGCACCAAGTGTATCCAGCCCACACTTTCACATTTGGAAAAAGCCAAAGCCACACACACACACACTCACAGAAAAAAAAAAAATTTGAAAAGAAAAAAAAAGTCCTTGATGACATCATTTCATTTCTCTAGATATTCACTATGCAGAAGGGAACAGAGCTAAAGTCCTGTACAGAGGATACATTTACTCGAGGTTGATGTGGTACTGAAGTCAGTTAATAATTAGATACCTCCAGGCAGATTCAGTTACAGGGCATACCAACACTGCACACTGCCAGACAATTTCTAATCAAGCCAAGAACCTCTTGCAGGAATGAGGTCTCTTTGCTAGCAAGCACAGAGCACACTGAATAAGCTAAAAGCAGCTGTTCTTAAATGAACTACCCTACCAACCGTGAGTGAATGACAGATAGATGGTAAGAAGCATTTACCTACTAGACAAGATCTCTCTGCACACTCAGGCAGAAGAAATAATTAGTTCAGAGCAGCAACCATTGCTCCTACCTTGTCTGTCTCTTGAGTACGTTCTCTTTACAAGCTGGTCTACAGAATCAGTGCAGCCTTTCTCAAGCACTACCAAAGTAGCCGTTTGCAGCTGCCATGCAAGACGCTACTTTCAAATGGTAGTCAGACATTCCCATCATCGTGGCCAGTTTGCTAAGACAGCATACACAGCCATACCAAAAAGCCTTTGCAACAACTAGAGATCTAAACAATTGCCTACATTCAGCCCATCTAACTTTTAGGCACTTGGTTAAGGTGTCTGGGTCCCTAGTCACCCAGAACTCCCCCCACCCCCCCCAGGAAAAAACAATAAATAAATTAAAAAAATGATCACTGAAGGCAGATAGTCTCAGTTGCCTTCTGGAGGCATCTCTTGACCCCCACTGAGCAAAGCTGCATTTCAAGCAACCAAGTTCTTAACACAGGCACCTCAGTTAGACAGGATGAACGGAGACTTGCATCTCTTTCAAGAGAGTATCAATACTCTCTAAAACCAAAGGCAATTAAGCAATTAAGGTTTGCGACTCCAGTTACATTTGGAAACAAACTTACAGTCAAGTAATTAAGCTGTAGTCCCTCCCTCCCAAGCATAAAAGCCTTCCACATGGAGGCTCCACTACTTAAAAAAAAAGGCAAAAAACCATTCTTCTTTCAAACAAAGAAGAGTGGACACAGCTGCTTTGCCACTCATTCATGGAGAAGCTGAAGGATCAGAGAACACTTACTCAGAGACCTGGAATGACTAAGCACTGCTCGTGCATGCAAAGCAGAAGTAACAAGACTGTTTTTAAATTAACCCTAGTCCTCTTCTCCACCCCACAAAATTCATGCAAGTGTTTGAGAAGATAGTCAAGACATAATAGCCCCGCTTTCCAAAAAGGCTTAGGTTTTGGGTGGTTTTTTTTTTTTTACATATTGTAAAAGACATGTCCTTTTGTTTTCTTTCTGTGGGTAGAGAAATGCATTTTTTGGCATGTTTGAGAGTCATAGATATCTATGAAGTCCATGCTGTTTAAATTCTCCAACTAGTTTCTATAACCTGTCAAAAAAACCATAAGCAACCTATACACGTTTCCTCAGTATTGACATGCACACTCAGAGCTCTCCACTTTAGTGAAATGAGGTGTTACTTCTGTGCTGATAGTTGACGAGTCAGCATTACACGACTTTGAGACCAACTAAATTAACATTGTCGTAATATGAAAGGCAAGCACAAGTTCATTTATTTATAGCAAAGGTCTTGGGTTACAGGAGGTCAGTTCTTGCCATCTTGAAAAGATAGGGGATAACTTATTGCATACATGTGCATTATAATTTAGCAGCAAGTCATTCATAGAAACACTTCCCTCCTACTGCTTTTTTGGTTTATTATCTCAATTATATATATATTTTAGCTTTACAAAGCATTTAACACCACCTTTAAGTTAATGGTCTTTTATTGGAAAAAAAACTAGCATTTACAACTTGGAATGGACATAAATTGTAATATCTTGAACAGCGATGTTGATAGTTGTGCTGAAGTCCACAGGCTACTCCGCCAGCTCCAAGTCATGGTACAGAAGGTTTTAAAAATATGAGAGTCCAAAGATGCTCCCTTGGTGAAGGTTTCTTTTAAAAATTTTGTGAACGGTAACAGCCCGACACCCGTTTCACTATAGTGCAATGCAGACAATGTTAAACCAGTATTTTAACACAGACATGCCATCCATAGTTAAGATCACCATATTTTTGGAGCACACTGCTACGTACAGGAGAACCATTCAACCTTTAGGGCATTTTCTCTAAGTTTTGCATCCTTCAACCATTTTGCTGCATACCATCCTGAGGTATAAACCAATTTTAAAGTAAACCAGCTATGACAATTTATACTACAAATTGAACTAGAATCCACTGTTGAACAAAAGAGTGGATCTTTTAGGTTGTTTTTTTTCCTTTTAATACAAATGTCTGACTGTGCTCAATTGTCAAGCTGCATGCATGAAAAACTGGCCAGCCCAAACAGTGTAATAGTCATTAGCAAATGGAACTTTTGAGTTCACTAAGTGCTTCCTTTTTTTTATTTTCAAGGTAGTACAATTATTTATATTGTAAAACTGATGTTTATCTTTTGGGGACAGGACCACCAACCATTACATGCAGTTTGTGGACAGAAGGTATTTTGACATTCAGTTTTGCTATACAGAAACAGAATGAATAAATGAACATTTTTTTGCAAGAGGTAAGTAAAAGATTCAATTTGATTCTTCTAGAGGAAAAAAGGTGTAAAGGAGGTCTCTTCACTTTGCAGTCATCATCTGTACGAATTCTGAAAAGATAAAAAGTCACTGTGATTTATTGTCTCCAGAGTATTTCAACCAATAAGTCTCTTAAACACACTTGGCATTAAAAAAGCCCCTTTCATTCAAAAAAGCCCTGCATCTAAGTTTTTGTCCACAGAAGTGGACAACCAAATAAACTGGTGTCTCAAGTACTAGAAATTAATTCCCTATGCAACAGGCTTTCACTCAATCCGAGTAATGGTTTTGAGTCAAGACAAGCATCTCTTTACCTTCATAGTTGACTTGCCCATCCCCATCAATGTCTGCTTCTCTGATCATTTCATCTACTTCTTCATCTGTTAGCTTTTCTCCTAAGTTTGTCATAACGTGACGTAGTTCTGCTGCACTGATATAGCCATTGCCATCCTGTGAGGAAAGAGTTGCACGAAATCATGATCAACAATCCTGACATTGATTAACTCTGAAGCTACATCTAGGTTTCCAGCAACTACTTCTGAACTAGCCTTACAGCACTTGGGACAGATATACAGACCTGGCACACAGTATAACCCCACAGTATGTATTAGTCCCATTGCCTTACAAAGCATGCATGCCACCATATCGTTCTATACAATTATTGTACTGTAAGAATAACTGCATGCCTGATTTGCAGCTGTGATAAGGTGCTTTTAAAGAGCTTTCAAAAACCCAGAAACAAAATGTTTTTTGTTTAGTCTCTGCTGCCTAAGCAAGGCCAAAAAAAAATTCCCCACCAGTAAGAATAAAGTTAGCTTTCTCTTCTGTGTAATACTACCTCTATAACCAGACTGCATGTGGCTAGGTTGGGCTTCCTGGATAAGATGATCTAGAACAAACCTTCAGAGAAAGCATTTAAATTCTACTCATAAGGAGTTATGAAAAGCTTCATGGCAATAAAAAAAGAGAAAGACACTTCTAAGTCAGTGTTCCCATTAGTAATACCCAAACCTAGAGCTCATCCCTAGCCATTTCAAAAATTGTCCTCTTCCATCTACAGGCAGAATACACTAGCTTAGAGCAGAAGTTCATATGGCCATCATCAGTAGATAAGCTACCTCAGTGGCTTCAAACACAAATCTAGTCTGCAGAAATAACCCCATAGGGTAGATGAAGTACAAACCAAACAATCAAACATTTCCTCTAGCACATTTTCCAGTGAAGTGCTAGAGACTGTCACTTTTTTCCATAAAAAGAAAAAGTAGTAAGGCCTTCTTCCACACACGTGTGTGCATCAGCTTAGCAGCTACACCAGCCATTGCTCAACACAATTCTCTTGTAACATGCATCATATCCAAGCAATCNAGCTGAGCTCTTAAGCTTTCCTGAAAGCAACCTCAAAGTCCACATATTGAAAACAGAACATGCAATACTTCATGTCCCTCTAAATACTGATGACAACATCTTAGCTTCAAAAGCTTCCATAAAGAAGTATAAAACCTTGCGCATCCATGCAAACATTTCCCCATTCCCCCAAAGTCAGAAGGTACAGAAAAAAACACCCCTCCACCTCCCGCCACCCCCCTGCAAAAAAACCACCCCACAAGCATGAAGTTCTGCTCATCTCTGCTCCTAAGGAAAGGCCAGAAAGTTTTCCTCATGGATGAGCCTAAAGCTTAGGCCTGCTCTGTAAAGGAGGTAGAACCAGCCTGCAACGGCCCTGGTTCTGTTTCCAGAACAGTCCCTGCTCCTTTTCCAATTCTACTAGAGGGCTTTTTTTTCCTTCTAGACAAGAAGGGAGAAAACACTGAGGAAAAAATGGACATAATTACCGCTTCTAAAGCATATTTGTACTTTTATTAATACCTTGTCAAAGACTCGGAATGCCTCACGAATTTCTTCCTCGCTGTCTGTGTCCTTCATTTTTCTGGCCATCATGGTTAAAAATTCAGGGAAGTCGATAGTGCCATTGCCTTAATAAAAAGAAACTTCCAAAAATTAAACTTGCATGCTTTTCTTTATGTAAAAAAAAAATCTGGCATTTAATTGCGCCAGGGACAAGACTGACAGATCCTCTGTAAACCATTCTTATAGAACTGGATCTTCTCCCTCGATTGCTACCACTGCCTTTTTGCTATTACAATGTGCAGTAGACACTGTCACTGCAGCGTTTCAGCACAACGAGATCAACTGTTGCCTTCTCTCGAGGTCAAGCCATACCACCCAAGTTGCAAGTAAAATGTCAGTCTGATGCTCCAAGGTTAACCAATACTAAGATTTATCTTTATTTCAAATCACTCCCCAAAATTAATCGTTTAGTTCCTTTAGAACCTCCCAATTGCTGTGGAATGTATTATGAAGCTGGCACTACAAATCCAGGATATCTAAAATTTGGGAAAATTACACTTCACTAAGCTGCTCATAAATACTTGTTACTTGTTAAAAATCAACTTCCTTATCAACATACGTTGTACACCACAAAAGTAATGCACCATTTTAAGGGGCAACAAGGATCTGCAAGTGATCTCCAGTGACATGAGAAAAGCTGCTATTATTTGGTATTTCTGATAAGCTTAGCATCAGGTTCTTACAGGTATTTCACTGCAAAACTGAAAATCCCTGGTAACACCCAGGCCTCACCTGGATTTTTAAGTTCTTCATTCAAAGTAAGGATTCAAACTTCAGGCTGCTCAAAGCTTTGAGAAAAGTGGTATGGTGAAGAAACAAGTTCTTTAAAACAGCAGAAACTAGATTTGTATAGTCAGGATTCAGCCCTATATGCCAAAAAAACCACATTAAATAGTTCATTGTGCAACTAAGATCCACCCATTGCTTGAGGGAAATATACAAAGTCATTGGGTGAGTATACCAAAGAACCTAACTAAATGCAGTTTAAGAAAACCTTTGCAGCTCAGGGATTCCAGATTGAGACAAACACAGCTATTTATCATCATGGCCAGCTGTATCTACCAGCTAAATCTGAATACAGGTCTTGCACTCAGCTTTGAAAAATCCTCAATGAACACGTAGAATAATAGCAAAGCATTCTGCCATAAAACAAGTTTAAACAGATGGGCAGGCATACTTATCTGAAGTCCTCAGTCTCCTTTCGTTTTTAATCTACCAGTGTAGCATTGTGGACTACAGCCTAGAGAAGCCACTATACACAAGCTCTACATAGCACTGCAAACCCTCAAGTTTTTCAGTATCTGCATCCAAGAGTTAGCAATTAAGGTCAACCTACACTTTTAGGAAAGTAGTTATAATTAATGTAGTCTGACAATCTGATAATCTATAGTCTTGCCAATATACTTTCACTTTTCTTTTACAGAGATATTGGAGAAAAATCACTATCACAACTGACATACGAGATCAAAGCCTTGACATCACTGAGCCGGGGAAAGCATTTTTCCTTTTTATAACTGCTAACCTGCCTGGAGTCTCAAACAAAATGTGCAGTTACCCTTTCTGGCATCCATTTTAAATAATTCTGATAGACTTGATACAAGAAGGTTTTTCTGCTTTTGCCTTCAATCCCTCCCCACTATCTATTAGTGATCTAATACACTACATTAGACTATAGTGTCTCTCCCTGTTGTGTTTTGAATTCTTGGAAGTTTAGCACTATTCCACTCCTACCACATTTTTGGCCTTAGACAAAACCACAGACATTAATACAGCTATTAAGACCAACATGGGCTGATGAAACATGTATAGAAAAGCTGGGTGCAAACGCAGGTTAACAGCAGGTCAGGGCAAGTCAGACAGCAATAGGAAGCCTGTGATCCATAAAATATTAAAGACAAACAGCGTAACTTTGTCTCTGCTCATCCCCTTTTTTAGATTCTCACTAATACTGCTAGCATCTTTGACTGCTGTGCAGAGAGCAATCAAAAAATTGACACCCCTCTGAGTTTAGAGTCTATAGAGTATTTTGAAACTGCTTCAAGAGATGCCACAGAATCTTCTCCATGCAGTCCAAGCCCAGGTGTGGAGGTCATACATACTTAAGATAATCACAGCACTAATAACTACCTTTCCAACACTTACCATCAGCATCTACCTCGTTGATCATATCCTGCAATTCTGCTTCTGTTGGATTTTGACCCAATGACCTCATGACAGTTCCCAGTTCTTTTGTTGTGATAGTACCATCACCATCTTTGTCAAATAGGGAAAAGGCTTCCTTGAATTCTAGAGGCAGAAACAGTCCCAGTGTTTAGTAACATCATCAGCATGAGAAAACTGCATACTAAAAGTGCACTCCACTGACAATGCCTGGTACAATTTTAAGAAACATTTTATCTAACTGTCCCTGTATTGAGAAAATTAACACTCAAATATTAATAGAAAAATTACTTACAGTACCAACACATAATTTGCATAGTATATTCAAACTTATTTCACATGGCTATTATCTGCATTACAACTCTATAATGCATTTCAATATCACCTTGCTTGAGGCACAGTTGCACCATAAACAGCAGCTGCTTGGGATAAGTGAAAGGACCCACTGGGTTCCCTTCACCATCAACAGACTTACAGGAACAGCAAGCATTGTCGTTTAGCACTTAGCTTTAAGGCAGCAGACAATAAGAACTGATGTCAGCCATAAGCGGGTCACTGGTCTCCAGAAGGTCAAATAATGCTCCTTCTCCTAACCAGGCTGAATTATAGACACTCTTAAAAGTTATTTAAAAGACCCTGGCTTATATTAAGGTGTAATAAATCCATTTTAGGTTTACTCGTTGCCATTTCAACTTTATCTTCACTTTATTAAAAAGAAAAGAGTACCTAGGTCTGCTTTGACTCCAAGAAGTTCACTTGAGTCTAGCAATTATTTCTGTTTGCAAGAAATCTAGAAGGACTTGGCTCAAGTCCGAAAGTCTAAAAAAGTCACTATCTGTAGTCCAAGGAACAAGCAGTCTAAATTAAAAGGCAATAAACCAGTAATCTTCCTGAATTTTTTTTNGTGTTTTGGGGTTTGTTTGTTTTTTAAAGTGAGCACTTTTTAAAAAAGTGTTAGTACAGATTTGAAATTGTCAAGTTTTTTTCCCCATTATGTTTGAGATAATACATTTTCTTCTAGTCACAAGAGTTAGCAAAAAAAATAATCACTTCTTATCAAGACACTTACCAGCAATCTGTTCTTCAGTCAGCTGATCAGCCTACACGAAGAATAGAACATTTTAGAATATCATTTACCTCTAGCTATGTCAAGCCACAAGAAACTTCCTTTAGATTTCAGTAGTTTTTTATCATTACTTTTACAAAGCCACTTTCAACCCCTGGAATTCTGCCTCTGCAAGGAGATTCCACTCACCTACACCATGCAGCTGTTTCCAAAAGCATATAAGCTAACTTGTTTTGAAATAGCACATGAAGAACCAGACTTGCCATCCTTTGACTTGGAGAATCCAATTTGGTCAAGTGAAAGACACAGGGCAGGCTCCTTGCAATTGGTCAGAGAGGCATCAAATCCTTAACGACTGTGTTTGGGGTTTTGCATCAGGTGTCATTTCCAACAGTATAGTGACCCCAATACTGCGTGGGGGTATTTGCACATTAGTGGGCTAATGACAAGTGTGCCACCTAGTGATGTAACACTACTGAAGTCCACCCACCCCTACCACACTGCATCAAGTATTAGCCTACCGTAAGCTTAACAGAAAGGACCATGCTGTGATATTAGGAGGAATTACTACTCAGTGTTATGAGATTTTTGCCACCTCTGACAAAGAAAGTGCCAGTTTTCAAGCATCACATTATTTTTCCATTCAGCCAAGCAGTTTAAGGTGCCTCCCACTGATATGTGGGTTGCTTTATACATCATTTTAAGTGGCAAGATTTAAAATGCCTGCTTATGACCTTCTGTACATCAAGAGGCCACTGCTGCACCCAAAGGCATACAGCTCAGTGGGCAATTAAATGGGCTTTCCCAGAGCTTAACTGTGCTAACCACATCCTTCCAGAAGCCTCTCCCTTCTGTATGGATAGAGCATCACAAAACGCTCCGCTATTTGGACTCAAAGGAGCTAACCAGTTCTTTATGGAAAAAAAATACGTATTTTCCCAGTAATTAAAAAAGAAAAAACACCTGGATTTTACATACCTACTCACAGATACTGGAGAATACAAGGTACTAACTCCTTTCAAACTCATTTTATTGGACAGCTTTTACTAATAGCGCAGAGAATTTTGTAGGTCAGAGAAAGCAGACATCTTGTAACCCTTTTGTCCTAAACCACCATTATTCAACTATAAAAACCACTTAAGTGCAGTAAAAAGCAACAAACAATGGAGAATTAACAGGCTATACAATCTGTTAAGCTCTTGCACAGGGCAACAGGGTAGGGTCGAAAGCCTGCTGTATATATTAAATGACACACACAGATTTCACCTGTAAATAGCTGTTGGGTTTTTTTTTTTTTTAAACGTTTTAAGGTCTGTATGTAATGATTAAACAATTCCTCATATACACAGTGGGTTGGGGCAGGAGAAAAGGGTAGAAATGCTAACAGCTAAAGACAGTTCAAATTTAATAAGTCTTAAGAAAACTTGTGTTCAAAATCCAGTTTGATTTTCTGCACTCTTTGCGATTTTCCAGAAAAATGCAAGATTCTACTTAAAGATTATCTGAAGAATTTACATAACAGACTCAATGCCCTGCAGAACAGGAAACAGAGCCACACCTCGGCAAAAACCTCCAACCCACAGCACCAGCTCATTGCCCCATTAGTCAGAGCTCACTGGACACTTCTAAAAATCGTATTTCCAATTAAAAAAACCCAACAAACCAACCTCACACACACCACGATACCAGAAGCATGCAACCCGACCCTAAACCGCCACGGGGTTCACCTTCCTGAGCAACAGGCACAACCACTGCCCACTCGCCCTAGCTACAGGACAAAGGTACCCGGGGCTGGAGCCATCACCCCACCCAGCCAAGTCATCAGATCCTGTCCTGGTGATGTCAGCCTTCCCCGACGGGAAGGGGAGATGGAGAGACAGAGCCGAGGAACACCCAGATTGCCAAAATGCGATTAGAGGTCAGCCGGCAACTGTTCCGCCGCTCTCGTAGGAAGCGAAAAACCGCCGGGAAAATCCCAGCCCTTCCTCTCGCCGTCTTTTGCGAGGAGCCCGGGCTGGCAGCGCAGCGCCCGACGGCCGGGGGATGATGCGAGCCGCTCCCGGAGCCCACCAGCGATGCGCTTCGGAAGGCGAGGCGGAGGTTTGCACCGCCCGGGAGGGGGAGCGGGTGGCTCGCAGCCCGCCGGGCGCAACG
>WAAD01012107.1:179188-226348 GCA_013389945.1 Fregata magnificens
CCGGCCCCCTGCCGCGGCCGCGGAGACTTGCGAGGTTTGTAGCGCTCTCGGCCCTTCCTGGCAGTATCGGCAGCCCTAGCGCTAGATTTCCCGCCTCTTCGTGCTGCTGCAGCTTGCAGCAATAGCAGTTGCTTGGCTCATGAGCCAGAACTGGCAGGAAGAAGCTTTTCATCAGTCAGTTATCTCTTTAGAGCTGGGTTTCTGTGTCAAAAAGCAGCAGAAAGACAAAGCCGCTTTTTGCATTCCTTGTCCATAACGCAGGGTGCCAGAGGTACAAAATGTGGCAGTACAAATTCACTTATTGTGCCCTTCCACTATTGGTGTGAGAAGCATTTCTTGGACTGCTGCTCGAAGTGACAGTTTGAGTGACAGTTGGAGGAGGATATGCACGATAAAGCAATGAGTGATCTCTTAAATACCTTGCTGAAACACTGCAAAATCTTTCAACACAAAGAGATGCTTCTGCAAATTTAGACCCGAACTGGAAAGTTGCGCAGAGGCACGCGAGGTTGGCCTGCCTCCATCTGGGACTTCTGGACATTGTTGGGTGTCTCGGGCCCCTTGGGCCTGGCCAAAACCCGCTGCAGCCCTGTTGCATAAGGAGCTGCAGACATGCTGTAACCACTCCTGTGGGGTTTTTGTATGTCTCTAATTGAAATAAGCACAGATAAACCAGAAGCAAACAAATAACAAAGCCGCCTCTACACCAGTAAGAGGCTTACAGGACCGCTTTAAAAACGGTGGGAGTTTCAAACCAGCAAAAACTTCTGGCATGTCTGCGAAGCTAGGTACAATAACTGTCTAAACGTAGAAGTAGGTTACAGAAACTCATAAGATCTAAAATCTTCAGTATTTCTGTTATTGGAGTTTTTTCGTTGCTCTTTTTCAAAATCCTATTCTTGAAGAGTGAGTCAGCAAGAAGCCTGTGAATGTGTCAGGGAGCAGTATTTTAAATAAGGTTTCACTGCCAAGCAATTATTAAAGAGCATGTTTACATATGAAAAAATTGCAAATTTGCATATGAACATAACAGCCCAATTTCTTGACTCTAGTGAAAGTTTTCTTCCTAACTACGGTTTTCAGGATAACATTCCTGATGTGCTGTTGGAAGGATTTTGAGTTAAATTCCATGGTAATTTGTTTCCTTTATTCCGTTTGCTCACTAGGAAGTAGAACACCTTTTATTTTAAAATTATCGTGATTTCCTTTTCACAGCCTTACTGAGTACAAACTGCTTTCCTGCTGGCATGAACACTTCTTACTGTCTTTTTTCCAAAGAATTCTTTCAAAATATTAAAAACAATCTAGCCACTTTTCCTTGTAGTCCTAGCCAAGTGGAACAAGTGCAATGAAACCTTTATGGGAAAATTATATGCCTGTGTAATTATAATTATAACGTTTATGAGTGAGGGTTTGCTAAAGTGAAACATAAAAGTGAGATTGCAAGCTCATTCCACTTCTTACTTGGTCATTTAAAGTATGACAGCGTTTTCAAAAAATTCACGTTTGAAACTCTTAGGTCTAAAACAGCTTGAGGTCTTAATATATGGAAAGGAAATGGGTATAAAGCACTGGTAAAGGCATCACACAGTATTCTCCAGAACCACCTTAAACATTGTATATTAGTCATAAAGCCAATTTGTTGTATTAATTTACTATAATGACTGTACAAATAATAGAATTACATTAATTTCAGAGAACCTGAAAAAAGCTTTTAGAAGTGACATCATCATTCAAGGGGAAATAAATATATCAATTTCAGGGTTAACAAGTAAATTATTGTTGCCCCAAATAGTCTCCTGTAAAGCAGACTGTTTAAAAGATAAACTCAAGAGCTTCAGTGGGTTCAGGACAGCAATTATATTCCAAGAATTAGCATACTTTGAGCACAAGTTGCTAGAATGAATCAATGGGAATAAATACCAATTACATGTTTATTAGAAAGAGTTACATTGATCAAGTTCAGGTAATTCCAAATCAATCAAGTCTGAGTGATAATGCTACATTTTATTTTTTTACGGGTGTAAAAAATGTAGGCTATGTCGAAAGCCATCAGTGAGTATGGGAAAGGTAATACGGAGTAGTAAGGAGAGTTCATTATGGTTCTAAATATATCACATTCAAAACATTTTGACTAAAAACACGCACCATCCATTTAAAGCAACCATTTTAAAGACAACGTATTTATAGCAATGTCATTACACTAACAACCATTAAATATATGCACGTCTGCCATCTTATGGAGCCTGAATGGTACTACCAGGTAACAGAATATGGAACTACATGTTCATATTAGGAGAATAGTTTGAATTTTTCCTTTTCAGGTAATGTGTTCTTTCTTCTAAAACTTGCACCATTTTGACTCATTGTTTCTATTTGATATGTATATTTATTGCATTTATGTATGCATGCAAGTGTACACATGTAAACACAGTCAAATAAAAGCATTACATTGCAAGTTCAAGCATGGAAAAGCTGGGAAGCATTAAAGTTGAAGTTGCTTTTTTACATTATATGACAGCCTTGAACAACATCATCACGTGCTATTTTTTTCTTCATGACCGCTGTCTGATTCAGCGTTCAGGTTAGATGGTGCCATTTAGTGAATAGCTGTTCAGAATTTTGCTGTAGCCTCTTTGTTTGGAGTGTCACTATGCTGTATTTGCTGCAAGCTAGTCAAGCCCTATTCTAAAGACAAAATTATTAATTTATATATGGGCTTTTCTGTAGCTGTTATTCTTAGACTATTATTATGAACAATTTTGAATGAAGTTTGTACAGGCCAAAGCAGACAATCATCATGGAAATTTTCAGCCCAAGTGATTAAAGTTTGGCAAAGCTATTAAAGTTGCTAAAATGATGCTCTTTGTTTGTTTGTTTTTATTTTCTATTTTAATAAAAGCTTATGTCAGGTAAACTTGATAAGTGACTTTTGGGTTAGACAAGAACTAATCCACAAGAACACAAGAGTGTTATAATTAGTACATCAAGTATTATTATACATTATTTTCTTTTTAACTGGTGCAAATTTATTTTTAGTTGAAAAGGATTGCTCAGCAAGACCTTGTTACTTTGCTTTTGAAAAGTTTGAGGTGAGTTAGGAAAGTGGTTAATCTAAGTGGTTGTGATACCGTCAGATATTGTAATGGAGCACTTAAGTAAATTTTCCAGCATTCAGTGAAGTTTTGCAGAGTTTTACCAGTTGCTCGAAAATCTGGTAGTGCCTGGAATCTAAACACTTAGGAGGATGTCTAATTTCACTGAGTTGTACCTGTACTAGAAAATACATTATATTTTCTCCATTCAGTGTCATTTGCAAATATTCACATCTACGCTGATATTCTTGCTGGGAAAAGACACTGAACACAAACTGCCATTTAGATTGCTGTCAACTGAATTTGATGATGTGAAATACTACTTAGCTCCACAATAAAAGACTTTGCATAATTAGTTTTGTATAAGAACAAACAGAGGCTTCACCTTTTCAGTTATTTCCCACTTATAAGAAGGGTTTTCTCCCCCATTTGGTCTTGCTTGATTGCAATATCATATTTTCATATGTGTCAGAGTCCAATACTCTCTAACCAGGTTCTTTTAGATACTCCATGTGAGGGTTTAATGTTTAATATCAAATTTAATTATTTGATACATTCAGTGTTACATGAGATTTTGATTTAGAGGAGTGATACAGCAATGTACTGAAATCACAACACAAGGATAAAATAGGAATTGCAATATACAGGTGAATCACAATAAAAACATAATTCTTATTACAGGTCTCTGTATACTCACCATCACGATGCTGGGCATCTCCTGTCACCAGGAAGGAATATGTGGGTTGAAGCCAGCTCAAGCCCGTTGCTCTCTCCAAAGTGCATGTTGTTGGTTGCTCGGTTTCTATACTGTGTTGTTGACTGAGCCACATACATACTTCGCCCCTGCCATGTTGGTCTGGCTAGCTCAGGAAGACATTCTCTACTCGTTATCTCAGGGAAGGCTGTTTATACAGCATGATGGCCCACTGGTACAGCTGTGTATCTAAAACAAAGGTTACCCTCCAGTCCCCTTTGTGTTGAGGTAAGTTCAGCTTTAGGATAATCGATGGTCATTCTTTACAGTCTTCCTTGAGATAATTGATTTTTTGGTCATCTCCTCTGAGTCTTGATCCATTGTAGGGAGGTGTAGGTTGGTCGCATTCCACCCCTTGGCGCAGCCCAGCATTCAGCAATTATTGGTATTGCACAGTGACCTTAATACATTCATCATACGAGTTACCAGCCCCCTTGCCTGTGCATGGTGAGGGTGAGAGCGTATGGGAAGCTGATTATTTACAAGTTCAGTATGTGACTTAACTTGAGTTAATATCATGTACTATTTGATTTTTCAGGTAACAGGTCAATGTCAAGGTTACAATGATTATTAACAATACAAGCATAGGATGTAACGTTAGTTTCAGTACATTGGTGGCTTTTGGTGACAAGTTTAAAGGTATCATAGCAATGATGTTCAGTAGGGCTGGTTTCCACTTTAACCGATTGAATCAGTTCATTATTATCATATACCATTTTTACTTGTCTTTCATCTAAATATTTTCCAATTTCAGACAGATGTTGGGTAACCTTGGCGTTTTGTTTGAGAAAGTCGTCTTGTAGATCAAAGGTCACTCCACATGTTACTGATATCTTAAACGGTGCAAAATAAGACATCTTTTGTTCAGTCAACAAGAAGTTAACCTGTAAATCTGATTGGTTATTTGGTCAAAAATGTATGTCATATTACAGCAGCAAATGTTGCCATGTCCAAAATTTACATCATCTTTGAAGCAGGTAGTATTGAAGGTGGATACGTACACACATCCCAAACCATTGCCATATACTCATATCTCATGATTGTAGACATGCTGCCAGATGCAGATACCGGAGGAGCGTTTCATACCGCATAATTCCGGAGCTCTAGGCATGGTAGGGCAGGTCCATCCTCAGCTTGATAGCCAGTAGGTGTAGTGTTTACTAATTTCATAAATGACATGTATTACAATGCAAACAATTTCCTGCTACTATAGGTATTTACATCTTTGTATTAAAGACTTTAGGAATGACAGCAAATTGGCATAAGGGTATGATTTTTGTAGGTGTGGCACTCATCTCTCCAATTCCTAGCAACTGGAATATTAACTCCTCTGTAGCTGCGTTATCATAAGGGCCCTCAACAGTTTTAAGCCATCCTCTGCATTTGTCTTTCACCACGCAGGGAACATTGCTTCTAAGATTTGTCTTTGACTACTTTCAATGGCTACCCAAATCTGATTAACCCAATGTATACTAGTTAATTGAAATAAAATACAAGATAAAGCAGAGCTGGCTTCTTGTGGTATGGTTTTGGTGGTTAGTAATGGGGACCACAGTGATACATTTGTTTGTCGCTAAAGGTGCCAAGTACCTTGCCAGTCCTGTATGGAAGTTTGTAAAGCTGTTGGTAACCAGTTTGCAGTCGTTCTGGTTACACAAGCTTTCATTTCTTCCAATACTGATAATTTATTTGCTAGAGTTTCAGTATCAAATGAATTCCATATTCATGATCCTGTACCAATTCCACCCAGCAAAGTTTGCATGATACCTCTGTTAGTTCTGTGTCCTGTTGGTGTATGATTTTGTAGCCACAAATCATACAGAGGGGCACTATATTCAGCACAAGTCTTGTTCCGTGCGCTAGTGCTTAGGTCGATTAAGTTCAAATGTATGTATATTCATTGTCATTAATTTTGGAGCCATAATCATGGGCACTCATCCATCATGCAATTGCATTAAGTAAAGGACTACGTTTGTTAAGAGGTTGTTCTGGTTGCTTTATAAGATATGCAATCAGGAACAAGTGGTATCTTAATTTTGTCCATTCACATTGACTTCCTATTGATTATGAGCAGTGTTTACAGAAAAATTGCTGTATGTTATTACGTTGGTCTCACTGTTTGCAATTCGAGTGTAATTCTTATGAGACATTAAGGTACTGTTAGTTGCCTTATATGTCTGTAGTACCTACTTCATTTTACTGTTAAAATCATTTGCAATTTCCCATCCAGTATTACATATAGTTAAAGTCAGGTTAATTTTAGATCTTAGGATTACTGTAACATTATCACCTACTATCAATCCTTGACCTCGTGCTAATGCAGAGTATTCTTCCTGTAACTAGTTTCAAAGTTGGGTTACAACTGACGTTCAACACCTGCGCTGTTCCAAAGGCAATGTGAAAAGGCAGAACCTGTTAGAGACAGGTGTCAGACATACGTTCTCATTGTCAGTACTCCCATGGTGATCAGGTCACCCCGTATTTTCCTGCAAAAGAAGACATCTAGGTCTTCGACATAATCCAAGCCCCAGTTATTGTTAACTTACTCCCTGTAGTGTCTACAGAATCCCACACTCCTTTTCCTTTGTAAAACTTTATTTTTAAAATGCGACCCATTATCAGATTGGATTTCTCTGGGCAAGGGAAAAGTAGCAAACCATCGGTTTAAACCAGCAATGATTGCTGGACCAGTTGCAGCTTGGGTGGGGTGCACGTTCCCTACACCACTGTTTCTAATCCTGTGAGGATGTATTTCCAGCCTTTAGGTGCTCACTTTAAAGGACCAATATAATCTACTTGATGAGTTTCTCAGAGTAGTTTACCTTCCCTGAGATTGGCAAACTGTTGTCCTTTTGACAGGTACTGTACCATTGTTTGAAAAAAATGGCATGCATCTACAATATGTATTGCCAGACCTTTTGTCACAGGCCATCGTCTCCTTGCAGCTCATTGAAATAAATCATAATTCCCAGTGTGTCCGAGCCATTCCTGTAACCACTTATTAGCCTTTCTGCCTCGAGTTTTGCAAGACATTTATTTTAGCCAAATAAATGGTCAGCCATCTGATTCCACTTTGCCTCAGGATTTTTAGGTTTTGGTGGGCAGATACATGTCCTATGGGTATGCACTTAGATTGGTCCGTACCATAAATCTTTTTCCAGTGTATTTTTCCCCATATGTCTCTACCATTTACTTGCTGATTGTTTTTCACTCAGTTCCCTAGCCACTGTGAACCAGACTTCTTTTGTCTCGCCTTCCCATGGTGGCGCATCAGTTACTGGAGAGGAGGGTGGATGGGAGTATTCAATAGGCATGCCAATTCACTCTGTACTCCCAGATCATTTGTTTTCTGTATTCATCCCATCACTTGTCACCTGGTGAAATATATACAAAGCCCATCGCTGCACAGCAGTTTCCTGGGCTACCATTAAGGGTAACAACTTACCAGTTAAAGTTGGTTTTAAAATAGGAATGAGCACACATAACTTGATTTCCCTTTCTTGAATTAATGGCTCAGTAGTTAGCAGCCCTTCATATGCAGCTAACAGCACTTTCTCAAATGGAGTGTAGTTGGGAGCCTTGCCACGATTTAGAGCAAAACGTAATAAGTAAGCTTTTTTACTGTGCACATCTTGTTGCCATAAACCCCATTGATATCCCTCATAACCTATGCCTAT
This sequence comes from Fregata magnificens, assembly GCA_013389945.1. Classification (NCBI taxonomy): domain Eukaryota; kingdom Metazoa; phylum Chordata; class Aves; order Suliformes; family Fregatidae; genus Fregata; species Fregata magnificens. Next base: position 186,715 of record WAAD01012107.1, read on the forward strand.
ATGAAGTGTACTTGGGGTGCAGGGTTAATGGGTCCCATAGATTGGTTAGTAAAATTTCATCATTTAAAGCATTTAATGTTTCATGATGATTTTGTTCCCAATTCCATATTGCGTTTTTCTTCAGCAAATTGTAGAGATCCTCCTAAAATACTGAATCCAGGAATGTGTGACCTCCAAAGCCCAAAAATTCCTAATAAAGCTTGTAACTCCTTTTCATCAGAAGGTGCTTGAATGCTTTGTATCTCTGCTAATACAGATTCTGGAACAGTTTTCTGTCCTCCTATCCATCATGTACCTGAAAATGTAGCTTCTTGACTTGGTGCTTGCCATTTCAAGTCAGGAACACTAATATTTAATTCTTGTAAATGCTGGACGATAGCATTCATACTTTGGTGAACCATTTCCTCATCATGTCCTCCAATGAGCATATCACCTGTATATTGCAAAAGTGCTACTTCAGGTGGGAGGATGATTGATTCTAGCTCTTTAGCTAACATGGCATGGACAATGGTGGGGCCATGTTTAAAACCTTGGGGTAGGCGATACAACTATGTTGTCTTCCACCCCAAGTAAATGCAAACTGTGGTTTGTCTTGCTCTCGTATCAGGATCATAAAGACCATACCTTTTGTAGCTAACGCTCCCACCCACAGAAGAGCACATTCATCTCTACTATGCTGGGAACAGGGCTGTTAAAGGGTCAGCTGCTTTATTTAAAGCCCTACAGTCAATAGTCATGTGCCATATGCTGTCTGGTTTCTTAAAAGGCCATACTGGGCTGTTACATGGTGGGTGAGTTTCTTCTATAGTACCCCATTGCTCTAATTGTTTGACTAATTCTGTCACAGGTTTTATGGCAGGAGTTTATGGCTCTGAGCCTTCTTCCATTGTGGGGGTCTGTTGATCGGTCACAACATGTGATTATCTTCCTGGGTGTAAATTTTAACTTGTTTGTTATCTATCCTAGCATAGATTCCATGACAGCAAAACAGACTGATACAGAGCAGGGGATCCCAGGCATAATCCATTGGATAGGGGCAAGCCTTTGGTGCAACTGATAGCATCAAACGTCTGTCTCCGGATTGGTCTGCATGGATGTGCAGGAAGAGATGTGCTTCCACACCTGCCCTCTTACACCACTTCTGTACCTGTGTCCATGCATCACATATTGAAGCTCCAAATTTTAATTTGCCTCCCTCATCTCCACTAAAAGAAGCCAGCTCCGTTCCCTCATGCACCTCCACTCCATCTGTGTCACATTTCCTACCTTGTCTTGCTCCCAGAGTCTTCGAAAAGGTGGCTCTGGCTAGGCTCCTACAGCAGGGGCAATGACGGTGGAGAGGCAAGAGCTGCTGGCCTAGACAGCAGCAAGTCACTGCCCATCAGCTGGTTGGTGTTAGCTGCTGATCATACAGAACTCCGGGTGTAGAGGAGCTTACTCCTGGGTTACACAGGAGTGTATGTGTATGTCAGAGCATACTGGAGACACAGGGAGACTTTGCAGTGTGAATGGTTAGTGGCTGCTTGGAACTACTTTTGCGGTGGTGATTGCTCCACAGCTCAGGTGAGTATGTATCTGCCACTTGTGTCATTCCTTGCAATTTAAAGAGTGTTAAAAAAGCAAAAATGATGTTGCTAATTAACAGGATTATTGATCTTATCTGAATCTGAGAGCACTTGAGTGCTTAAACCCTCACTGTGTTCCCCTGCTTAAATTGATCAGAAGCTGGTCCCAAATAGTAGTGAAGGCAGAATGTGGATCAAGTTTTTGTGCAAAGCTGCATTTTTAAAAAAACTCTGACTGCAGAGATTAAAACATAGTTGAGTTGGTATGTTGAGAAAAAAATCTATAAACTGGTGTCATTATTTATGCACCTCATCCTTAAAATGGTTGTTACTGATAAAGCAAAATGGCAAAAAAGTAACTGAAATTGGCATCCACCCTGCTTTCTTCAGCTCCCACGCAACAGGGATGTCACAGGAAGCTCAGAGGTTGTTACATAGAAAATACTATTCTGGATCAGACTTGAGATTCACTGGGTCAGTATCTTTCTATAGCTATGGCAAGATTAGGTCCTTGAACAAAGTACTCACTGCTGGTAACAGGAGACAGTATGTCCCCATAAAAGATTGTATTCTAAACTGTAACAGTAAGAGATTTTCTTAAATTTGAAGCATGACATGTAATAAGGCTTCCAGAATGATTGTAAACAACTGCAGCTCTGGGTAGTTTGTTATTCATGTACATATTTAGAATTTACTCAGTTCTTGACCTCAGTGGGTTTCTGTAGCAATATGTTTCACCATGAAATTACTCATTGATTTGGCAAACAGTAATCAAGTACATCATTACTTTTTCTACAAAAATGATACAAGATTTTATGTACCATTACAAAGGAGGCAACACTTCCGCTCTCACGTTTTGCTTGAGAAATCAACACACAGTAAACTGCCCTCAGCTGACTGTATCTTTTGGCTTAAGAAATCATATTGGGATTCTGATGTTAATTTGCTGTGTCAACATGTCTTAAGCTGGATGCTTAGTGTTTTACTCAAATATAAGGTTTTCTGAGTTTTCTAATAATTCAGAACAGCTTTTTCTAGTTATTTTCAGCTTTCCTAATTCTGTGTATTTTTTTTACCTAAACGCATATATAGATGAGTATCATTTAGTCCAGAATTTGTTTTACTCCTGTTTAACAATAAAGGCCCGCACAGATGGCTGCAAAACAGAACCTTCAAACACAGCCAGATTTGTACATTTGTGCTGATTTCTTGCTTAAGGGAACTCAGTTCAAAATGCTGTACTGCCAAATCCATCCCTGCAGTAATTCTCTTGGCTTTGGTGGATGGCCACATGGGATTGCCTGTGATATCTGGCTAAGCTAAGAGATTCTGTGCAATTCCAAAGGGATTTGTTTGACAATGCGGAAAAATGAAGTCTGAAGAGCATGCTACTGTGTTGGGTGTTGGACAGTTCAACCATTTTGTTCGAAGTAGTGGCCATGAGAGCCACTTTCCATTCAGAAACCACAAGAAACAATTAAAATTTACTTTAATTTAGATAACAGGCAGTAGAAAAATGGAGTACTCACACTGGGTCACATGCAGGTGCAGACAATAGGAGGGTCAAACAGTCCAGCTGGTTTTCTGAGGATTTAGAAATAATTTCAGAACTGAGGAAGTGATCTGGAAGCTGCTGTAATTCTGTCTCTGTGGCATCAGAAATGCTGGAAGGAAGATTTTTAGAATACAGCTGCCTACAGAAAGTGTGGGCATTACCGGTAAATAAATTGCTCCTATTCATCTGAATTTCTTTGTGCTCCATAAATCAGGATGTTCTGCCCATTCTTCCTAAATAAAGGGGATCATATAAAATTTCATCAATTTCTTTTGCTAATAGAAACAACTTTAAAGATGTGGAAAGCTGGCCGACTCTTTGGGCCAAAAAGAATTGGCATTACTAGAGAATATAACATTACACAAGATTGCAACATAGGAGCAGGCCAACAGCCTGTTTGGCTTTGTCAGTATTGCTTATATGGGGCAGACAAAACACACAAAAATGAAAGCCCAGAAGCTAACTGATCTAATGAAATTGTGCATCTTATCTGAATATTTGCAAAGAATTAGAATAATTAGTTTTGAATTTTTGATGATCCGTTAAGAGCAAAGTGATAGCTATTGCATTAGAGTAAAAATACTTGTGTTCACTTGGAAGTTGGCTTTCTTTTCTATGGTAAACTATATTCTTTTAAAATAATCCGAAATGGTAAACACATTTATGGTGCAATATAAATAATACAGAATAATCAGCTGCAAAGCTACTATCTAGCGCTAAAATGTATGTCCACACTGAGAGGTGATTGTTTTATCGTAGTTTGTAGGAAACTACTGTGCTTGAAAGCTTTGGGTTAGCACGATAACAGACAGCCAAGAAATAGTTGCCTTATAGCTTCAGCTGGATCCTCTGTGTCATCCAGCTCAGTCGGGCTGGAGCTGAGCCAAAGACGGAATGCTTCTCAACATCCTACTCCTAATTGTAATGTTTCCTGTTTTCCTTTGCAAGGAATACTTTATCGTGTAATGCCTCACTGGTGGTGTCACCTATGACATTTTGGCCTTTTCATTCTGCTCCCGTGCTTTCCTCCAGAAACTGCCCAGGCTTCTTGCTGCTGATGTTTCAATGCTATCTCCTTAGTTCCCTGTAGGAGAGTTTGTTGGATCAGATATCCAAACTGGATCCGTGCATGTGTATCGTATTCACCTGACCTAAAGGCCCTCCCATAATCCCGCGTGCTGGGGATCATTTCAGCTGTGTCCACATAGTCGGCTGCAGTTGGCCTGAAGCCCAGCTGGGTTTGAGCTGTTTCTGACGGGAAGCAGTGAGATGTGACTGCAGAACGCTGTCTGTCACTCCTGGTTCTGGGAACATGGTGAGGAGAGGCCCCAGCTGTTTCTTCAGAGGCAACTTTGGTTCGACAGAATTTATGATCTCTGGCTCTGCATGAAGGCACATGTATTGTTTCCAGGCCAGGCGCAGTCTTGCAAGAGACATTTGTACAGTGGTGGGCCTTAGCTAAGAACTATGCCGGATGCAAGGTGGTTTTACATTTGTGGCACGGATAATCTGCAACATAGATAATCTAACCATAGATATTGAGAACTGGCTCAATGGGCGTTACAAGCCTGCTCTCAGTTTTGATCTTGCATAGGCTGTTATTTTACTGCTGTTCAAGCAGCAGTATCAGCTTGAGGTATTCCTGCTGCCCTTTTTTGTTCCCTCTTCTGTCTGTGGCATGCTACCCATTCAGTTGTGCTAGCACAACTTTTCAGGATCAGTAATTTTTTTTTTTTAATCCAATCAGTTCCTTGACTTAGTGCTGACAACCTTTTAATAAGCCTTATTTAAGAAGCCCTACAAGTAATTGTTTTGGCACAGCTGAGGGGCAGAGAGGGTATTAGATGTCTTGAAGTTACTACTGCCATTTTTTATAGTGAAACAGTAGCCACAGGGCAGCTATGCTCCTGTAATTCCACTAATTTTAACAGCTGTACCATTTAAATTAGGAGTAATCTCAAATAAAACAATGCTTCCAAGATCACCAAAGGTGCTCTGAGAAGGTGAAATACTAAAAACTGAAAAATGTTGGTAGGTAGCTGGAGATTTGAGGGAAGGCTTTTTCTTCCCTGCAAATAAAATAATTTAGGAACGGCATTAATAACGAGAATTATTTCACTTTAGCACATGAAAATGGTATTCTTTTTGTTTTAGTACTGAACCGCCACTTAAAAGACTGCAGGGTTGCAAAATTACAAACCACACACAGTACTCTGAAAAACTAGACGGCTTCACTGAGCCGTGTGCCACTGTGCACTTCATGGCTTGTTGGGAATGAAAAACAATAGAGCCTCAGGTTTCCCAGTCATCTTTGTCAGCGACTTCAGTGAGGAAAAGGCTACAAATAAAGTGGCTGCAGGGGGCTCTCTGCCCCACAGGCATGGTGTCACAGGGCCAGAAATTGCGGAGAAATAAATCCCTGCTTGTCCTTGCTGCTGCCTCCTCTTGCTCCACGCCACTTCTGGGGAAGTAAAATGGTACGGGGTGGGGGGAGACAGATGATCATCGGGCTTCAGAAGTCACTTCTAGGAGTGGCATAAGATAGGTCTAACCATGGTTTTCCTTGAGAGGGTGAGAATCCTTGTGTGCAAAAAACATAATTGAAAAGGAAAAGGAATCCAAACAAAGGGAATAAATACAGAGCAGGCACTTTGCCAAGGAGCAAAAAAATTCCCTTGACAAGCAAAGGAGCTGATGGCTGTCGAGCTGTTTCCTCGACAGGGAAGAAAGATGTCAAAATCTGCCGCTGGAGAAATCTCCCACCCAGTCTGGCTATCAAAACACAGCTGGCAACCCCAGGGAAAGAGATCCCTGAACAACAGAGAAAATACTGTATTCCTCTTGACTTGAGAAGAACAAATTCTATTACCACTCTCTGGCTACAGCTATTAATTTACAAATGGCATTCATCAGCTCCCATTTTCTAACTCTAGCCTTTCTTATTGCTTTCCTCCCTCCCTGTCCTCTTTAGTCTCTCCTTGCACCCCTCCCCAACTTACCTATGTTCCTGACGACTCACTGAACATATTGTGCTGATTGTCTGAAAGTGCTTATCTCTGGGCCTGTCTGCAACTGCTAGTCCTATTAATTTACCTTTCTCAAATAGTTATTTACTGAATAGCAATAAAAAGTAATTACTTCTAGCAGGCAAAGAAAAACCCTGATCTTAGCATTTTAAAATAGGATAGTTTCTAGACTAGGTCTTAAAGTCTTCAGGGTTCATATTTCAGTAGTGGTACTCTAGTACAGGGCCTCCATGAATGATTGTGGCTGTTCAAGCACTTCTATAATGTCAACATTTGAGTTTTTTTCCTTTCCAGTATACTGTTACTGACTTGGTTGCTAACAAATTTGGGATACCAACTCACAAACCCAAGGTACAGTGTTCTATAAATGAACTTGGATGAACCTAGCAGAGTCTGCTTTATGCAGCCTTTCCTAAATGAAGGCTGCTTTGACAGTGTTTAGAGATTCCACAGTTCATGCAAGGCTACTGTATGCTTCTGCCAAAGGCTGTAACATAGTTTGGGGTGGAGTGCAGCTTCCCCTTTCAGTGTGTAGGTGCCAGAAGTTTTTGTTTTAAGCATATGGTGTGCTTTCTTCATTAAAATGGCAATATGCTTAGCTCAAAAGAAGTACTTCATTCTAAAACTCACTGGCACTCTTTCGGTAGCAAAGGTGGTAGAATACCATTTCAGTGTTATTTGGCTTTTAGGACTTTGAACAGTCCTAATTATCAGGAATCAATGGTTACAATTCCTGGGAAATACAGCTGCAGTGTTTTATCGCTTCCAGTACAAGATTGTCTACCCTGGTTGGCTATACTTTAAAGATTAATGAAGTAATTCTGGATATACTGATGAACACTAATAATAATTTTGTAGTCATTAATAAATTGCATAAATATGGTCAGGTATGTATTTCTGTCCTAGCTGCATTTCTGTTTACTTCTCTATGGATTTTCTGTAGGTTTTTTTATATATGATTTCTAGTTTGGAATAATAACCTAATGTAATTGCTAGGATAAATTATACAGAGAACAGCTCATATCTAATGTGGATAATAATGAAAAGAGTAGACAGAAATTAATGGACTAAGGCTGTTTATCAAAGTAAAGTGTATGGAATAATAAACTGTCACTGAAGTATTTTAGAGGTTTTCCATATTTAAATGATACTCTTCCACTTGTACAAGAAATTTTTTACAATAATAGTAAATTATACAAATTCAGTAGAGTTTTACATTTTTCTGACTCTTTTACCCTTTTCTGTCTTGTAATTATTTTTCACATGATCTCATGTTGCTCTAGAGAAAGACTTTATTCCTATTTCTACATATTCCTCACAGTTCTTTCTCTGGTGGCTTTTGATCAAGAGGAATAATACACTTGGGGTACTGAGATTTTCTTGGGTAATTTTCCCAATACTTTCCCTCAATAAAGCAGAGCTTTTCACTTGTTTGAAGAGGAAAGGAGACAACACTTAATGGAACTTTTAATTATTTTTCCGGTCTAGTCTTTTAAATCATGAGCAACCTTGGTCCTATAAAGTTCTGGGATCAAGCCTCATAGGTTTCCAGAGGTGTTTAACCTTTAGTAGGATTAATTAACTAATTAAGATTAAAGGTTAATGTTTCCTTCCTTTTGTATTTTGCCCTGCCTCCTCACAAGACCTCAAATAGCAAAATGAACTATTTTTCTTCAAATCTATAGTCAGAAGCAAGATAACCTATGAAAACAACATCCATCAGGTGCATGTGAGGAATTCATCTTTTTGAATGCAGGGGCAGAGAAGCTCACATTCATTTCAATGGAAAGGGAACTGTGGCTTCATTTGTTAGAAATACAACCAGAACCTATACGTCACCAATAACCTATCAGATGGCTAAGCAGATGTTACGATATGTTTAGATGAGTAGTAAATGCCATTGCTCTCCTTTTCATCTAATGGAAGGACTCTGTATTCAGAAATTCAGGAACAAAACATGTCGAGAGGTATCTACAGTGGTCCTATACAGATCTGTCTCTGGACTTGTGCTGCGGATCAGACATGCCTAATTTTTGCTTTGAGCTAGACACATTGGCTTACCTTGTCTGATATTTAATCTTTCAGAAACTTTCCAGCTTCTGGCTAATTGGTAGCGTGGTTTGGACTGGCCGATAAGGTTATTTTTTTTTCTCTGCAAATTCCTAATTCCTCTAGCAATGGACAGTGGAAAAGAATCTGATCTGCAGCCTGGCAGTGGTTGAAAGTTGGAAATGCTTCTTTGGGAAATGGGAAAATCAACAAAGCAAGATTGATGGACAACATAATATGGACTGTGTGCCTGAGCTTTGTTATCTAAGTATTGTTTTCCATGAACAATTAGTATTCTAGGGGAAACACTTCTTATGTTTTGTATCAACCTGGACCATAGTTACAGCAGTAGTTTGCTAAGGCCTTGAGCAATGTCAGAGAGTCTTTCAGGGAATGTGCTGCCTGTAATCTATGTGCTGAGGGAAAACTACAGCAGATCACACTATACGTGGGATTACATCTTACAGAAGAAAGATTGTTTCTATATTTTGTTTGTTGATATGACCTGTGAATGAGAAATGGGGCTTTTTGTTTGCACTCCTTTTCCACCTAAGTGAATAAGAAATGCTTTAGACTGACTATACCACTTTATATCCTACATTTGTTAACAAATGAGACCAGCACAATAAATCAAAGAGGAAAGATCTATAGTGTTTTAATCTATAGTGGGAAAAGAAATGCTAGAACCACTCCAGTTACCTCAAAAAGATAACTGAGACTGTGTTATTAGGGAGGGGTCAGCAGAATGCTTGATGTATTGGCCTATGTATTGACAATGTATTGACACATTAACTTAGAAGAATTTGAGGAAGAGTATTCCACATGATTTCAATCATAACGTAAAACATTTTTAAGCAAACAACACTCGTTATAGAAATGAATCTTCTGGCTTCTTCATTCATGGAGTCACTCATTACAAGCTCTGGAACACTTTTTTTTGTTGGCCATGGGCTTTGGTTTCCACTGCTTGACCTCTCAAGAATGATTAAATTAGAGAGATCTTATCTCTCAGGGCCACTACGGCTACCTCCCACCTTGCTGTTTTGCAGAGATGTGCACAGTATTTGGGAAGCAGAATATAATCACAGACAGGCTGATAGATATGAATGAAAAAGGAGAAGATAATCTTTCACACTGCATATATTTATCACATTCCCTCACCCATCTGAACCACACATAATGCTTCTTTTGCAGGCTATTGAGGTCTAGCCTGGACTGATGTGGCGGTTATTGTTCCTTTGTCTTAGTAATGCCTTGGTTCCATCCCAGTGATATGTCCAGGCTTGTATTTCTGAGGGTGAATTTCATGTGCTGCCAAAAGTGAAGTCATGAAAATAGGTAAGAAGTCCTCTGACCAAAAAGGACTGACTTACAGTCAGATGGGTAGAAAGTATTTCAGATAATGGCTGCAGTTGTGAAAATGAGCTCAGGGTTCATGAAAGCCCAACAGCTTTGAGATAAATTGACGATCTGAGAGAAAGTGATGAAGAACCTGAGGGGAATTAAAAAAGAAAGTAACATTTATTAAGGCAGGAAAGAGTATTTGGCATGGACAGTGAGATAAATGATTGTTGTACAATGGTGAGTGAGTGGAAAAAGAAAAGGAACAATATGTGACTGGCCATTTGTGAGCAAATGGTCATGTGTGGTGATGGTCATCCTGAGTTTGGGTACCAAAAAGGAATGTATGTATGGGAGACAGATTTAGGCTGAGAGCTATTTGACAAAGGGTTGTCATCTGTTTTTGTGCATGTCTGGATGCGGAATAGTGGTTGTGAGAGAGAGAATTCTAGAGGGAGGGAGAATTCATACAGGATCATAGCACAGGTCAGTTTGGAAAGGGCTTCAGAAGGTCTTCTAGTCCAGCCTCCTGATTACATGGGAAAGAAGATTGTAAACATTTTGATGAAGTGTGCATACTCATGTTTGTGCTACAGATTGAGTAGCAGATTTTTGACATACTCAATTTTCTTGGAAATTTGTAAATTTCAAACTGCTCCACTCCTGTATATGTGTACAAAATAAGCTATGAAATATAAAATTGTATAGACATATATATATTTTCACTCATACCCTCATGAAGGTGCATGGACATTCAAATTATTCTGGCTTAGGCTATTTTATTGCACTGAGAACTAGCTTGGAATTACCATCACCCTTACTTTTCCTCCTAATACATTTAATGCACATACAGCTGTTTTTTTCCAGCCTTCTGAGCCAAAAGAACTGCTTTTATGCAATTTAATGGGTGTAGGAAAACACTGAGGGACAGGTAAGGAGAAAAAGAAGTGCATGGAAGAAGCACGGTTGTACGTTTGAGGAAGGACCATAAAAATAAAATTAATATCATTCTTCTTTACGTGGAAATTAAATTTCCTAATGCTGTTATAGTGCTTACCAAGTGTACTTGCCTATGCATTCTCTTTTTCTCAAGGTTGTGCAGCATATTGCCACTGTTCAGGTCGAAAGTAACAGCACTTCAGTATAATAATAGCAGTTTGTATAAAAGGACTTTCACTGCTAATAAGATAGAGGATTTCATTTTAATAGATATATAGCTGATTAGTCCCAGTTAATATATTACTGTGACTTAGTGATGCCATCCATAATTTAGGTATGTTAGGTTGGTGTTTTTATAGGCGTAATAATGCTCAGTGTGTGTATTGGGTTTGTGTGGCAAGGTTTTGGTAGTGGGGGGCCTACAGGGGTGGCTTCTGTGAGAAGGTCCTAGAAGCCTCCCCCATGTCCGATAGAGCCAGTGCCAGCCGGCTCCAAGACGGACCCGCCGCTGGCCAAGGCCGAGCCCATCAGCGATGGTGGTAGCGCCTCTGGGATAAGGTATTTAAGAAGGGGGAACAAAAAACCTGGGCAGTTGCAGCTGGAGAGAGGAGGGAGAATATGTGAGAGGAACAACTCTGCAGACACCAAGGTCAGTGAAGAAGGAGGGGGAGGAGGTGCTCTAGGCACTGGAGCAGAGATTCCCCTGCAGCCCGTGGTGAAGACCATGGTGAGGCAGGCTGTCCCCCTGCAGCCCATGGAGGTCCATGGTGGAGCAGATATCCACCTGCAGCCCGTGAAGGACCCCACGCCAGAGCAGGTGGATGCCTGAAGGAGGCTGTGACCTCGTAGGAAGCCTGTGCTGGAGCAGGCTCCTGGCAGGACCTTGTGGACCCGTGGAGAGAGGAGCCCACGCTGGAGCAGGTTTGCTGGCAGGACTTGTGACCCCGTGGGGGACCCGCGCTGGAGTAGTCTGTTCCTGAAGGACTGCACCCTGTGGAAGGGACCCACACTGGAGCAGTTTTTGAAGAACTGTAGCCCATGGGAAGGACCCACGCTGGAGAAGTTGGTGGAGGACTGTCTGCCATGGGAGGGACCCCACGCTGGAGGAGGGGAAGAGTGTGAGGAGTCCTCCCCCTGAGGAGGAAGGAGCAGCAGAAACAATGTGTGATGAACCGACTGCAACCCCCATTCCCCGTCCCCCTGCGCCACTTGGGGGGAGGAGGGGGAGAACAATTGGGAATGAAGTTAAGCCCGGGAAGAAGGGAGGGGTGAGGGGAAGGTGTTTTAAGACTTGGTTTTATTTCTCATTACCCTACTCTGATTGGATTGTTAATAAATTAAGCTAATTTCCCCAAGTTGAGTCTGTTTTGCCCGTCACGGTAACTGCTGAGTGATCTCTCCCTGTCCTTCTCTTGACCCCTGAGCCTTGCCTTGTATCTTCTCTCCCCTGTCCAGCTGAGGAGGGGGAGTGATAGAGCGGCTTTGGTGGGCACCTGGCATCCAGCCAGGGTCAACCCACCACAGTGTGCTGAAAGAACAGTGTAATAGTTCAGGACAGCAGGATTCCAGTTCATGATGTTGTAAATTTTTTTTTCTTTTTACTGGGCATATATCAACTACTTTCAATGCCTGTTGTATTGGTTATCTAGTGACAGCAATCACCATTCTGTCAGAGAGGTGACACTGCCTACAACTCAAGCATTATACAAATTGTCTGGTGATAAAACTTTTCAATACCAATAATGGATATCTATGTGATGTTATTTACAAATTGAAATTTTCCAGAAAACTGGAGGGAAGTTTGTGATCTTGATGGCAGCTGAATTAATGGAATTTTGCAGCACAAATGGAGATTGGAGAAAGGAAAATCTCCTGCAAGCATCACACTCAGCTGTTGGTGAAATATGGTGATGAGGGAGATTTCTGATGAAGAGAGATTCAAAAATGCAGATGTACAGTGGAAAACATGAGCTACTAATACCAGTACAGCCCCGATATTTGTGCAAGTGACAACCAAAGCATTTTTTTTTTACTGGGTACAAACTGATGCTATATTGGACTAATTTTAGGTAGGTAGTAATGATGGGTAGAGAGCTGGTTGCGTTTAAAGTAAAACCAGAGCAGTCCCCTCTCCATCCCCATCTGGTTGAAAAATCCTAATTAAATGGAAGCATAAAAAAAGCTGTTTCAACAATTAAAGTTTTGGAGGGGTTTTTTAATACCGTAAGAACAAATGTTGGTAGATTAGACATAGTAATTGAGGTATTTGAATGGACTGAATAAATCAGAGGCTTAAACATGACAGAGATCCAGAATTTATCTAACTCAGAGATGCAAAAACCACCTGGAATTTACATTCCAAGTATGGAAGCGGGATAAGTAACCACTTCAGCAGTCAGAGTAAAAACAAGGAAAAGGTCTGTATGGAATGGAGAAGGGAAATGAATGAATGAAGAAAGCTATGACTTGGAGGTGCTGGACTCAAGGAAGATTTGCCAAACCTAACCCAGAGCTAGGTCTTGCAAAAGAGTAAAACAAAAAGCAAAAGGCTATTTAGCGACGTAGGTAGCACATTGCAACTAGCACAAAAAGAAGGGGGAGCCCCAAAGCACTGAGGTTATATATAATCTAGCTATGTTCCCCAGCCTAATGAATAATTTTTGCAGCTTTCAGAACAAAGATGTAGAAAGGAAAGTCAAAGCTAAGTTTGCTGTTAGAAGAGAATATACACAAAGTTAAAAGAGCCATGGCATGGAAGCTAAACTAGGAGAGCTCAACTTGCTCAAATGGGGAAGCATTACTGACTAATGAAAGAACTAGGGCATGAAATTTTATGTCGTGATAGAGATTTTAATCCATCTGTTGTATTGGGGTGGTGCTATACAGCAAGCTTCACTTTTCTTTTTATAAACGATATATTTGCAATTATTCTGTTAGTCTATGATAACACACAAAGCTTTAAAACAAATTTTGAAAATAATGAACGAACGCTATGGATATAAATGGAAGATGGGATAAAATGCAGTCCAAGTCTACTAAAGGTAGATCATGAGTGTACTTTAATGGCCGCAGAATTTTTATGGATGGAAACCTGGTAGATCCAATTGATTTTTATCTCAGTAAAACACTTGACAATGTAGTACTTGTGAGGTTAGTTGAAATGGGAAGTAGCACAAGAAATATAAGTTAGATAAAGAAGTGGCTAAAAGAGGGATGACGATAGGTCTGTGCTGGAAAGGGCACTATGAGACCAGACAGGAATTTCAAGTGGAGCTTCTTATACTAGCATTTGGCCCAATCTTATTTAATAAAGGCAGTGGCACAAAAATAAGAGTGTGCTGATTAAACTTGCTGATGGCAAAAACTGAGAGGCCTTGCTCACAACAAGCCATATCAAGAATTTCATTCCTAGAAAACCGGTGACCTAGCAGCCTGGAGTAATAGAAGTGAAGTTAAATTTAATACAAAATACAAGGCCATGTCCTTAGGGATTAATAACAAGATTTTCTGGTATAATAGGGGGATTCGTCCAGGGGAAGCGATAGATTGGAAATGCCCGAGTGTAATTATTGATTATGGTCATTATGAGCCACTAGTATGATTCAGCCAACTAAACGATAAATGCAGGGCTGTAGAATATTTTCAGCAGAGAAGAAGTAGGCCATTCTGTAGAGTACCACTGTATCTGGAATACTGTGTACAATTCTAGTTCAGAATATGAACAAATGTCTGTGTATAGGTTACATCCAGGTTAGCACCCTGGTGAAGCAAAGAGCTATTTTAAGCCATAGGAAAATGCTGGCCCAGAAACAGATGGATATAAACAGAGCATGAATGAAATTAAGGAGGAAGTCAGGATGTTTCTAAGCATCGGAAAATCGAGGTTCTGGATGTGTCTTGCAACAGGAGTTGTGGGTTGAAAAGCGCAACGAATTTCAAAACGGAATACATGAACAGACTTATGTGGTAAGGTTTCCTGCAGAGAAGGCTGAACTCAGTAACTCAGACAATCCCTTCCAGACCTATGTTCACAAAAGGTTAGAGACTTGGGATAGATGGCTAGATAAACTTTATTTGGGGGAAAAGTTTAATGAGAAATTAGCATGGATTTTACATAAGAAATCATGAAACCCAGGGAAAGTGCAGCAGAATTGCTAACTGCAATAGAAAATGGAAAATCCCATCTGTTAGACAGTGTAGCCTGTTTATTTTTTAAATACTGACTCTTTAAGCATGCTAACTGTGTTTCATAGGCTGCATTTTGAAAGGTTCATCAGGGATATTACCCCTCCCCCAAATTAAAACATCTGATCCTATGATCCCAAGACATCAAAAAAAACCCCCATTACAGTAACTGGAAGCTTCACCTGTGGCTCCATGGTGAAGCCACAAAGCCACCTCAAAATGCTGCAATAAGTTGAATGTTTTCTGTTGGAATGGCATGTAACACTTACTTGTTTTGATTTGAGAATAAAAGAAGTATGTCAAATGCATTTTTCTTACAGGAAGATCTATTCCTGTGTTGTTTTAAAAATAAGGATGGTGGGCCTCCAGGGTACAAGATACAAATATAGGCCAAAAATAAGGGTGGAGATGGGGTGGTTTTTTTGGCTGGTTGGTTTGGTTTGGCTTTTTTCAGGAATCAAACTCCTTGCCTCTGCTTCTCTACAAAAAGAAACTGGATAAAATTGCATGGTTTTGGATATATAGGAAGTTCTGATAATTCAGAATTTCTTAAAATTCTCTAGTCTTCACCCTAAGAAAGCTTGTATAAAATGCTAGTGGGTGCTTCTAGCAAACAGAATGCTCTGCTTATGCTTGCAAAATACCTCCTTCCTCTTCTGGGTGTAGTTTTGTTCACAGCAAAATTCTCAGTAAATATACTGGGAACAATATCAAGACCCTAATTTTTTGTAATCTGTATAGAAATACAGATATATATTCACATATGCATACATGCTATACAACAGAAGTTAAAATACTTTACAAGTCTGAGGTTTATGTCTAAAAACCTAATAGGCCTATCTAGAGTATGGCTTTGAAACAAAGGTTTTTCATATTAATTTGGTTGCTGTTTCTGTTTTGTATTATGGAACAGTGTCTATATATTTCATACATGCATACAGGGTCAGTCTGACCACAGTTTTAGTTCAAAGTTCAAGGCCGGCACTGCCATACAGCTTGAGTAATCAAGTGCAAAAATCTCCTTTAGGTTTTTGAATTGTAGAATCAGAATGTGTGTCTGAACTGAAGCAGTTATCTTTATTACATATGTCCATCACAAACATACCTGTAATAACTGATCCACCCAGCAAGCATTTGATAACCCAGCAAACTTATCATAACTGAAGATTTTACAGATAGAACTTGGATCAGTAAATAAATAACCAGATTTATTAAAGCATTAGAAAGATGGCCTGACAGCCTTTGTAAAAATACTAGCAGTAATGCATCTCTGAATAAGATCAACTTATATATGTTTATTTTCTATTTAATTTTATCTGTTGAAGGAAAAATTATTGCACCCCTTCCGTGTAATTTTATATCCCTGTTTTATTAATAATTTAAACTGCTAAGATTTTATTCAGGTATTATTTATTACATTGTAAGAAGAAAAAGGCAGTAGAATTGCATATTTTCAATGAGCAATAATGTAATTTTCAAAATGTCTGTATAAAAGACTCTAGGAAGTATATACATACTGACTTGCAAAATAGGTACTTTGAGGGTAAAATATGATACATCAAATTTAATGGCAGTATTATACGATATCCTCACCTAGAATACTTACTGTGCGTGAAATACAATATATAGTTAAAAACTGAGGAGAAAGCTAGTAATTGGAATTTGTTGCTAAATATAAGCCAGCTCATTTCCCTTTAAAAACACATTAGAAGTGCTTTTGAAAGACAGATGTGAAATTATTATACCTGTGTATCAAACTATGTTCAGTTTTGATCTGTCAGTTTTGAGGATTGGAAGAAAAATATCTAGACATTTAAGAATTTTTTCTTAGAAGTCATCTTCTTGAGCTGCCTGTCTCAAACAACGGCAAAGTGTGAGATGATGGAGAGAGCTCTACCTCCTTTCCTCTGTGAAATGTCCCAGCCATGTCATGCCTGCTGCTCACGGCATGAATCTGGTTACCTGGGAAAGAAAGCAGGCAGGGAAGAGAGCCAGCAGCATGGCAGCGGCGGCTGCCAGGCCACATCCAGACTGAGGGGTGGCCAGTCCTCTTCCTCTTCAAGTGAAGAGCAGAGGTGGGAAGGGCAAAGGGGTGGGAAGTGTAACAGCAGCTTCGAAGGGGAATGGAGTGGGGTGAAGGTGCCATGGCCCTGAGGACACTGACAGCCCTGACTACCCATGCCCAGCTTTCCCCAGGGCCTCCCCTCCGCTGCCCATGGCCCAGGACCCCATGTCAGCCCCGCGGAGCCGTCAGCCCCTGCCCCAGTGATGCCACAGCAGGGCCGGCCTCCAGCTCCCCACAGCCGTGCCCTGCCCGGCCTTGGACGCTGCCGAACCAGCCAACCTGTGGGCCCATGTCCCCGCCCAGCCCCGGCCAGTCCTTGTCCCCAGGGTGGTGCCTGATTCCAGGGCTGGGGCTGCCCCTGGTGCCCTGCTCCTGGCTGGGGAGCTTCTGTCCTGGCCCCTGCACCTCCTGGCCCTCTGGGAGCTGCCAGCCCACACAGCACCCTGACAGCAGGGTAGAAAGAGGAAATAAAATAGCTACGTGGACCTCATCAGGCATCATTAAAGTCCCAAACACACGATGCTCCTGCAGGAGATCATCTCTTCCGCATTGTTCTCCTGGCGAGGCCAGCCATGGGATGGTGCTGAGGTTACAGCCCGGCGGCTGTGCGCCGCACCTAGCAGAGCTGAAACCGGAGCTCTCACATTTCTGCCTGCCGAGTGGGTCTCAATAAAAAATTAGCCCTTGGTAAAATTACTCCGTAGATCTCAATACATCTGAGTAGCGTTGGCATAGACAAAACGATTTCTTAGTGAAAGAAACCTGAGAAGGGTCTGGGAAAATGTAGAGGAAGGCTGGAAACTTGGCACGCCATCAGAACAGGAACCTGTGTTATTGGAGACCCTGTTGTGCTCCGTAGGTCTCACTGCACGGAGGTGAAGCTATAGCACCCTCCTTTTACATTTGCCCAGTTCCTCTCACTGTTGGAACATGCTAAATGTATCATATTAAAACCACGTATGTTCTTATTTAGAGTAAGCTGCATAAGCATTCTTATCATGATACAAGTGCATCATCACACAATGCTGGCAGCACTCGATATATCAACGAAGTTTGAAAAGGCTGGTGGCACACAGAGGTGAAAGCCTGCTAATCCATGCCGTAGGGGTTGGTCAGGGGAGCCAAAGAAGGCGCACGTCAATACATCCAATCGTCCCTCTAGCTCTGTGGTCAGAATTCATTTTGTGTCCTCCCTAATGCGACCTCTGCTCTTAGTCTTACAAAATTTTACAATATTTTAGGAATGCTTATTTCTTTAAATAAGCACAATGTAGCCCTTACTCAAAATGGTTGCCTTTATTTCTGATGCTTTTATTCAAGGTATCCACTGTGTATGCTTTAAATTACACCGTTTCTAGTGCTGTACTATAAGGCTTGTTCTGTAAGTTTTTGCATATGAGAACAAACCCTCCTTGTAAAGAGGATGGTCTCTTGGTATCTTACAGAGAGATGAACCTACTCCTAGCAGGAGCTCCTCGATCATCGGAGTGGAAGGAAGAACTAACTACAGGATTTACTATAGAAGAAGTAGAAAGTGTGGAGAAGCAACAGAAAATATGAAAGATATGAGAGGCATGATGTCACAGGCTGTAAAGTCAGGGTGTGGAGAGCATGACAGAGCAAAATGTGAGTGTGTGAGACAAGAACCAAACTGGCCTGCTGTGGTCTTTCAGGCCCTGGTGAGGGCCCCGAAATGACTGCTTCATATAGCACCCATTTCACAAAAGTCAGATTCACAAATATCTACTACAATTTTATTGTAATAAGGAAAATGTTATGGACCTGATGAGAGGGGGTTTTTGTCCCTAAATATAATGTTATGATTTTTGTCAAAATATACAAAAGAACTCAAGTCCCAAATCTGCTGAAAACTATCACTCTCACGTCTGCTTAGGCAGTTCAGTACATTACTCACTGTAAGGTTTTCCAAAGAAGAAAAATCCTTATCAAAGAAGAGACATCCTTAAAATGGATTAATAATAAGAAGTATTAACTATACTAGACTTTAATATGTTGAATAGGTAGATACAATGTAAAAAGCAGACCAGAGTGTTCTTAAGGAACTTGTTCGTTCCTCTAGTTAGTTATTTTGTTCCTTCTTATTATGAAGGAACTGTTGTTGTATACAGCTGCTGTGTTTTTTGTAAAAGGCTTGATGGTTTGCTGTCGTTAGGACAGAACTGAAGAAACAATGCTGAGTATTTCACGTAACTTTATTCTAGATATCAAGAGGTTTTGGTCAGGTTCTTCACTAAATCCTAAGAAAAGGCTTGGCCCAACTGAGTTGAGGCAAACTATTTATAATAGTACTTTTTGCCTGTAAAGGCTTAGTAAAGTATTCATATAACATTATTAAAATGCATTTTGCAGAGTTTTAAGAAATAAAAAACTAATAAAAATTAGTAGTATGTTTTTTAAAAATTAATTTTTAATTTTATTTTTAATAATACAATATTTTAAGTCTATAGTTTAATTTTAATTAATAAAATTATTCAATTATCACTTAATAAATTAATAATTTATTGAAATAATGAATCATTTTAATTAAAATTTAATTTTAAAATTTAAAAAGGGAAGTAATAAAAACTAATAAAACTTGTTAGATGTGGGGCTAAATGCATCGCAGAAAACTACACTTCATCAGAATGGGCATTGCTCACTCAGTAAGTCAAGGAAATGTCAATGTAGAAGATTTTACTACATAGCCAATTTCTACTAATGATAAATAGGAACTACTTGTACAAATAAATGCAATAATCTAAAAGCAATGTTCACACAAGTTTAACTTCCACTTGTGGTAACAGGAAATATTGCCTGCATTTATGTGGTGGTATTAAATATGGTGGGGTTTTTTTTTGATGTCACAGTAATATACATATGGCAACAATAATAACACCCTTTATTAATTTATCTCTCTCTATCCATAATTGGGGCTAATTTCCAGGGACACAGGGCATAAATCTGTATTTAGGATTCTTATAAACTCTCTCTTTGGTCATTTGATTTACTCTCAAAAAGCACATTTTCTGTATTCTCTTTGTTGAGGAGTTGTTAGCTACCATCGCTATGAGCAGCTGAAAGACAAGGTGACTAATGACATTCAGCAAATAAACTGAATGCTTTTGTTATGAAATCCATTTAGTTTATCCTGCATCTAGAGCATCAGTATCTTGAAAAGGCTTTCAGTCTGGGTTGTAAGAGAATAGGGAAATAATTAATTTTCTGTAGATAGGTGGTAGTTTTCCCAGTGCTGAAGTATGCAGAATAAACACATTTACGAATTTCAGTAACTATCCAAATAAGATTATAACAAATATTTCCATAAGCAGGAGAGTTCTGACTCAACTTTCCCAGTAGGTTAGACTCCCAATATGAACTGCATGCACAATGGAGTTTTCCTCCCACTGAAAAATCCTGCTCTGCGTTGCCACCTGTTTTCATGTAATTTGCAGTAATGTAATAACCTGTAACCTCCTGTTAAATTTGGTTGAAATTGGTCACGAGTTCTAAAACTACCTGGAGAAATTATGCCAGGCAGACAGAAAGACAAATGCTTGTTCAGGTAGCATAATTACATAGGTTTTCTCTTCTCAGGAAAAAGGCTAAAAAGTGCGTGTGACAAGATAATTTTTTTTAAATTGTCTCTTCAGAATTTGGTCACAAATTGGTAATGTGCTTCTTTTAGATTTTTTTTCCCCTATCTTCTGTATCAGTTCTAGGCAGATATATAGATACATATATCTATCTCCAGGCATATATATGTTACATACTGCATTTTCCACATTCTAATGTTTTACTACAAAACTTGATAGATGTTAATGGACTTGAACAAAAACACTGCTCCACATCAGTATGTGAGCATACATTTTAAAGCCCATTCTTTTCACGTTGGCAATCAAGCCCCACTCATTTGATGACTTCCAGACTATCAGTGTCCATGACCACTGTTTTGTTCTGAATCCTCTTTTCTCTGTACTTATATTCTTCTCTCCTGTTGATAAAAATGAATAGCATTTTATAGACTAATAATAAACTAAAGGTAGGAAACAAGCATTAAGACATAGTTTTATAGTTTTCTAAAGGAAGAAGTCACCAGCGGGATTCCTTGGGATCTGACTGTTCAACATCTACAAAAAGGCTGCAAACGGCAGTGAATATAGACTTGACAAAATCTGCAGATGGTGCAGAAGTATTCAGGATAATCAACTGGAAAGCTGACTGAGAAAGGTCACTGAAGTATTTCAGAAATACATTATAAAATGACTGAAAAAATCAGCTTGGTAAGCGTGAAGCGGTGTGTATAGGGAAGCTAATCCTAACATCTATACACAATAGTTACCTATTATCTTTTGCCAGTCAGGAATGGGCTCTTAAGAGACACTGTAGCTCAGGAGAGGCCAAAAGCCAAACAGAATGATCAGAAGCTATTGGGAAAGGAGCAGAAAAGAAACCAGTCATTATAATTCCATATAATCCCTAAACCCATTGTACACCTATAGCTTAATCACTACATGAAATTCTGGTTGTGGAGTAGTATTAGTGTAGGAGTTAGAAAAACTAAAGAAATTCAACAAGGAGAACATTATGGAGTGACTCTAATATAGAAAGAAAAAAGGCAGACTTTTCAGTCCAGAAGGGAGAATACCGAAGTATCTTAACAGTGTATAAAATTTTGCAGAGAAAGTGAATAGGGACGCTTATTTTTTCTCATAATGCAAGAAACTGGGCTTGAGACAAAAAGGAAATACTGGTTCAGACAATACATAATTAAAAAGTGGAACATCCTGCCCAAGAAGGCACAAAGTGTAAAAGCATAAAAAGTTATTTTTCCAGTTCCTTTATGGAGGGCAAGCTCATGGATGCTATTAAACATGATGGGTGACTCCCTGGTCAGGAGGCTTATAAAGGACTGACTGACTGCAGGAGGTTATTTCTTCCCTAATTCCTCGCTACCGGTGTTTGAGACAGGCTGTCGGGCTAGATGGGCCTTCAAACATACAGCAGATACTAACAGAAAGGACGCGTGGCTTCTTACAACACTCTCCTTCAGAGAGCTGAGCATGCCAACCTCGAGGAGACGTTGCTCAGGTGTTCCCTCCCAGTGAACCCCATGAGGGAAGACAGGGTGGCAGGGAAGGAAAGGCTGGCTCTGGAAACCCTATCCCCTCCTCTTCCCCCAGTTGCCTCTTCCAGTCCCCTTAGTGACGGCGGCGGAAGGCGCAAGATACGCGGAGAACTAGAGAAGGCAGGACGCCCGCAGCAGCTCCACCACTGAACCCTTCTTCCCTCCCTCAACAACCACCAGGCCCCGCCGCCATTTTGGGAAATCGGGCGGACGAACTACATCTCCCAGTATGCTAGGCGCCGCGGCGCCATCTNATAGTAGTGGCGGTAAGCTGAGACATGGCCCTGTTCCCGGCTTTTGCCGGTGCCGCCGAGCCCGGGGAGCCCCCAACGGGCAACAGCGAGGGCTGCAGGAAAGGTAAAGTCCTGGGAGAACCCTCTTTCCCCCAACAGCCCTCCGCGGCCCGGCCCTCGGGAAGCCCTTCCGCTTCCACTCGCCTCCCCAGGGATCCTTCTGCACCGTGCCGGCCCTTCCGCGCACCCTGTCGGGCCTGCTGCGGCCACCAGCCACCCCGCCCTCGCCGGGATNCGCTGGCGCCCGGGACCCCGGCAGCGGCGGTCCATGTCCAGCGCCTCTGGAGGCTTGAGAGCGCGGCAGAGGGGCTGATCCGGCCGGACAGCCCCGCCGCTGAGGGCGCTCTGTAGGCGCCGCTTCGGAGGGTAGTGTGCCCCCCGGCCCGGGCTCCTCCCTCGCGTGCGGAGTACGAGCGTACGTGTGCTGCCCACAGGCGTGCTCTGCGCAAGGCATGTCGCGGCCGGTTTGAATAAAGTTATCATACTTACAAATAAAGCTACTTTCCGTGAGGTAACTTTGGGGAGAACCCGAAATAGGGACATTCCCATAAAAATGGTGCTGGCTTCTCATTGGCGGGCTCTCAGGTGTGTTCAGATTTGCTCCTAGCTGTCTGCTGATAGATGCCGGAGGCATGGCTGTAGAAATACTCATCTTCGAAAAATACGTGTATGTTAACTTTGTGTGTGTGGTGGAGAAGGTTTGCTTTACGCAGAAAACGAGGGCTTCTTTTTTTTCCCCTGCTAGCCTTGGATAACTTAAAAAGTGTTTTCTCATTTCCTTGCTTATTAACACATTTTAGTTGTAAAGGATGTTTTTTGGAAGGTCATGAGTGAGATTATGATTCAGTTTATCATTTTGACTGTCATGGTTGCTGTCTAGCAAGTTATACTTTGATTAAATGAGTAAAGAACCCTATCTGGTCTATTGCCAAACTCTGAAGTATGCATAGCATTTGTTAATTCTATTGGGAGATGTTTTGAATTATGCTTTTTGCTTGCCAGCTTCCACCACCCTTGAGTCTGCCCATCCTTTAGACACCACAGTAAGGGGAAACTCTAAGATAATTGTTTACCTAGGCTAAATTTGTTGTATATTTGGTCCAGTCAGTATGGTGAGTTTTTGAAGCTTTTAGCAATACAGGCTGGGGTTAGCTTCTTGTTCTAACGAGTTCTGCATTACCCCCTGATGGCATTGCAGCTGTTGATACTCAGTCTGCCAGTACAGAGATGTTCTAGCCACATTCAGGAGCCTTTCTGGTAATGGCACTTGGTGCAGGGAATAGTGGATGTAATAAGATCCCAAATTATGGCTTCTAGGAAGAGAGGAGCTACTGTGCCAGGCAGAGGTACGTTAAAATTCTTTAGTAGTAGGACCTTGCTTATATTTTAAAACTCTGGGAATTTAGCCTTCAGGTTTGTTATGTGTAGCCTGTGTCACTGCAGACCACTTGGCTGGAAGATCAAATTACACAGAAAAAGATGTTAAGGCTGACGTTAGGATCTAGATTTCCATTATTAACACTGTTTATGAGTTACATTTCGGTCTACTGGAAGTTTTTTGTATGAGAATTATTGACAAAACTTTAAGGAACACAATCTGTTTGTTTTATGTTTTAGCCAATATTGTACTTTGTTTTTAATGATGACAGTTCAGTATAAGTTATAAAAATTAAGTATTAACTCAGAACCGCATTTATGGTAGCATACATCAAATTTCACATGTTCAGCTTCTGAGAACTTGAGAACTTGACAGGCAACTTTGGTATCTCTGTGATAGATGACTCTCTTTCCTCAGAGCTGATATGAAGCCAAAGTCCATCATAATAAAGAGATCACAGGGTATGTTGTATTTAACATGATACGCAAAACCGAGGTGTCTTTTGCAGTCATTTAGGACAGCTTCATAGTTTTACTGTAAAATTTGAGGTAATAATGTCAATCTGCTGGCCATGTTTCATTCCTCTGATGACCTCTGTCTCATATTCTTACAAACCTTCCTAAACCATATTTATAAATATAAGTGCTGCCTGAAACTGAAGTGTTGCTGTACTCTCTTCCTATCCTGCTAGATTGCTGAGTTGCAGCAACCTCTAGAGTGCAAAGTAATTTTGTATATGGTTTCTTACAATTAGGTTGTCAAGCTTAATTAGTTTTTGGTAGAAAATTACAAATTTATCAGTAGCCATACTGAACAGAGCAGTGGTAATAATTAACCCCACTCACAGTAGTAAGCATTATGCACAGCGTTATTTACAGTCTGAACTATTCTATAGGTAAGACGATGCAGTGATTTTTGCTGAAAGCAGATTTTCAGGATTCTGAAAGGCAACAAAAGCCTTTGCATAACTCTTAAAAATTGTCTCTGTAGATGTGCACTGTACTTTTTTTTTTTTTTCCTTGGGAAGGTATAAAAAGAATGCCATTGGATTGCTTCTACTGTTGTGCTTATGGATGCGGATGGTAGAGTAGAACAATAACAAGTACATGCATACTATCACAAAAGAAGTCTTTTGTATCTTTTATTCTTTATGTTCTTTAAGAACATAAATCTGGTCTGCGAAAATGATAAACTTTTTAGACATCTGACAAGAAAAAAATAGCAGAAAATGAAAAGGTAGAGTTTTAAAGTTTGGAATGCATTTTGATGTTTGAAATGTTTGTATCCAGCTAACTAATTCACTGGAGATTATTTACAAGGAGGTTTGGACTTGCATGTTGTGTAATGGAAAAAATTGTTCAGTTCTTTCCAGAGTATTAGGTCAGTTTGATTAAATTGTTCAGAAAATACTGTAGTTGGAGAATTCTAAACATTTCCCTGGTGTATCCACAGAGGCATATTGACTGTGCTACAGGGGTTGGTTCTTGCAGTATGATTCTTCAATGTTTTAAAAATGCAATTTGATCTCATCTGCTCAGGTAGAACCAAGCTACAGGCACAGTCAGGGGATTAATGTTTATGACTCCATTTCTGAAGGTGAGTTTTCCTTGGAGAACCTAAACCAATAATTTAAAAAATAAACCTTATTCTGCTTGTGCTCACTGTTGTAATCATATTGCACCAAATTAGTGAGTGACTCCACATCTGTAAGGGAGTAATAGATACTTTCAGGTAAAGTTAAGTCAAAGCCAAAGCCATCTTGGAAATTCATTTCTAATAGCGATAATAGACATTATTTTGCTATATTTAAGGCAAATTTCCTGTGGAAATGGATCTCATGCATGCTTGCTGCGCATCTGCCTGCCAGCCTACTTACGCAGTATCTCTCTCTTCCTCCTCAGGAGTTTTAACCCTTCCAGTCAAATTTGTTGTGGTGAAAGAGAGAAATGACAAAAGTAGAGAAGGTCTGTGAAAATCTACATTTGCTTAGAAAAGATAAATCTAGATAAAGTGCCACTGCTGAGAGAGAGGCTGTAACATGAATTGAACTGTTACCAGGATAGATGGGGTTGGCAATGAGCATCTGTACATTAGCCAACGAATAAACATCTTTGGAGATCACAGTCTGACACAGCACAGGCTGCCTTTTGCCCAGCCAATAATTAAGAGATGTGGCAAAGTACTGTAGAAGGGTCTAGAGAACCCAGATAATTCCTGAAGCTGTGGCAGCGGTGGGGAGTGTAAAGGATGGAGGACATAACTCAGAAATCCAGGCTTCATCCTTTTGTGAGCTGCAGGATTAATTCGCTGGGAGGAGGAAAGGAATGAAATTTTTGCCAACTCAATCTTTTTATTTAAGAATGTGGTTCTGGTCTTAGAACAGCCTTTTAAACAGAGAAATATAAAGATAACTGCTTTCCATTCTTCTGCCAGTTCAGGTGTAGCCTCTTTTGTTTAAAGTGTGTTTTGTGCCTCAGGGAAATTTATACGGTTGGTCAGCTGCATGTTTTATTGTGTCTTCTAAAACAGCTGAAACTTCACTGCTTTGTTTATTTTCTTCTTTTTTAAAAAAATTTAAAAAGAAATGTATCAGTTGCTTTCTATTTTTCAGTTTTTAAGACTAAAGCTCTTAGTGCTGCTAAGGATCTGTATCTCCATTTGGAAGTTATTTGGCACTATAGTGCCATAAGGCTAGGGTTATAAAATTTAGCATACTTGTATGCAAAAATTTTTTTCCTAGTTTGGGCTTGTCTGTATGTAAAGTGTTTACGCTGATGAATAATATTTTAAAATGCATTATCTGCATTAATATTTGGAGAACCTGATATTATGCTCCTCAAATCAATGAAAGCCTGTTTGATGCATACAGCATTTTAAAAGACCTTAGATCAAGATCTTAAAAGTTAAACAACTTAGACTTTTTTCCTAATGGTCTGAGAATTGTCAGTCTTGAATTCTGAATTTTGTCATTAACAACTCTGTATGACTGAAGGCAAATTATTTAATTTCATTCTGTCTTCAAGCTTACGTTTTAAAAAAACGTAACCCTGTGTTTTATTAAGTGTCATGAGTATTAGTACTAATATATTTCAAGTGATTTTTGAACCATAATTCTTCATTCAAATCAATACAGAACTACCTTACAATAAATTTATTTCTACCAAAAAATAATACTAGTAAATGATTTATCACACATTACAAAGGGAAACAATAATTTATTAGAAAGAAGAGAAGCTCAAAGGCTACAGAGAATATCTTTGTGCCTGAAGTATGTTATTGGAGATCAGGCCAAAGACAAATTAGATATGTTTTGTATATCTCTGGAACAGATATAAAAATTTTAAGGAGATCTCTCTGGCTAATAAGTTACAGTTTTGTGCTGTTATGTGGTACACCTTTATACCAGAGACTCTGCCAACCAGTAAATTTTTTTGTTTTGTTAGGTGGATCTGGGTAATACAACACAAATCAAAAGAAAGATGGATTTTTTTTTTAAAAAGGGAATTAAATGTCTCCTTTAATTCTGTAAATAAATAAAAGACTTTATGCACAGATTAGTTGCATTTACTGAAATCTGGAGTGCTCGACCATTGTACTTTCTCTGAATTTGTCAATGTATGGAAGACCAGGGCGTGACTAGTGGAAAAACATTGTAGGGTTGCAGTTTGCTCCTGTGTTCCTTTACACCCCGTCTTCATTACCAAAATGAGCAGAAATAATTGAATATAAGGAGCATAATTTCTAAAATCAATATCACATTTAATAAATATACCTCAAAAATCTCAGATATAAAGCGGCACTTGGTATACTGCGTGACATACTGAATTATTAACTCCAATTTGATTATGTAGTTATCAGGTGTATGAATTTATTTAACTCCTGTGTGTTTTAAACAAATATGTGATGGTTACAGAATTATCCATGAGAAACATTTTGGTATTTCATGGAAAATACTAAATACAATTCTTCTAAGAAGTAATTCTGAGTTTAGGTTGGTTCTTAATACATCTCTTACAGGATCGAAATAAGAAATTAACTTACTGTTGCATAACACTTTATTCCCCAGCAGGGGGAATAATTATTTTGATAGGTGAGTGAAATGTTGCTTGCATATTATCCAGGACAAATCTTTCTCCTTTAAGCTCACCAAAGGTTTTGGAAGAATGCTTTATGGTAGACTTACAGTTTTAGAATTGTAAATACATACTTAAAATGAAGGCATTTGTGCCAGTGTGGATTAATTTAAATCAAATAGTAGATTTTATCATATTTTAAATAGGCAAGTAAGGATTGGGGTTTTAAAGTTTCAGTTTTTATTCTAATTTTACATTAATATATCTTAAGTATTTTCCTGGAAGGGAAAAAAACCCCACCATGTTGATCAGCAACAAAGTAGGGTAGTGTATTTGCCTTAGGTTTGGTGATTCTGATTGCCAGGCAGAAGGTTACAATAAGACGCATATATATTATACAGCTGAATTTTTATTTTTCAGTCTACGTTTTGGTGAGCTGGGAAATGGTGCGTGGCAGTGTTCTGCAGCGTATTGGTTGGGGTGCTCCTGGGAAGCGTGTTTTGGTCCTGATAGTGCCATGAATTGTGGGTTCTCCTCTGCACAGAGGTGGAGGTTCAAGACGACCTAGGGAAGGTGGTCCTCCCCACAGGGCCTTTGGTAGCAGGGGCAGTCTCTTGGGAAACGCGAACTGGAGCTTTGCTTGATTGTACATACTTCTTGATGAGTTTAACTTAGGTTAACAAACTGTTTTGCAGCCTGCTCTATTTTAAATCCTTTTGTGGACAACAATTCAGGGATATGAGACAGAAGAAAGAATTTTAGTATGAAGAGCTATTTCTGAAAGAAATACTTTAGAAGGAGGAGAGATGTATGGCTTGGCACACAATGAGTTCATGCTATTTAAGGATTAGAGGTCAGTGTAGTCAAAAGCACAAAGACAAGAGTGTGACAGGAAGAACAGCGAGGCAAAAATGGTTGTAAAGAGCATGGAGAACAGGCAGGGAGACCAAATTTGTTCCTTTTGTTGTTATCTCCTGTGGTCTGTCACCAAAGAGGCTCATGTTAAGTTCTGTGCTTATGTGAAACAACATTTGTTGTTTAATATGTTAGAAAATTTCACATACTTAAAAGAATTCAAGAAATGAAATCTCTATGAAAATTGTTATAGAAGTTTTAATATCAGTAAAATTATGGCAAAAAAATCCCCCTCCACATCCTGTCAGTATCTGATCTTATCCGATGACTGAAATGGCTGAGGTCTAGATGCAGAATACTTAATGCTGACTTATATATCAAAATTAGCATCAGTTAGCCTTTTTTCACACTATTTAAAAGTCTAATGATTTCAGTGGTTAGAGAACTGAGAATCCAGTGACACGTTTTGACCTTGTATAAAACACTTGAGTATTCTTACCAGTAATGGGTGTCCCTATCAATAAAATCGTGTTAAAAATATTTTCCCTGCAGTGAATAAAGTACATTTTTGTAAGTTTGCATAAGTAGTATTGCATTCATTAACTATACCTTTCAAGTAATTATGTCCTTCTGTAATTTTTTCAATTTTACTCTTTAAAGTCAAATATGTAAATATCTATATTATAAATTATACATAATAGTTATAATATAAAATATATGAAGATGTAAGATCTTATGTAATTAGGCATATATAACATATTATACCATATATAAAGCTGGAAATTTTACATGATAAAAATTAATATTGGACAGATTTGGTTTTGTGGAGTTTTTTTAAGTATATAGCGGTGTATAAAACATATTATCTGCTTTCAGTATGAACTTTAAAGTATTATTATATAGTGGGTTTTTTAAAGCTTAGATTAATGTCAGGGGAAGATTCCAGCTCCTAAAAATTTTACCTCATTAAAACCTAGTGTTCTGCTAAATGGAAATTTCATGGACTGCCTTTCGATATGCTCAATTATTACACATGACTTAGTGACATTTGCTGTGAATTTAGATGTCTGCTGACTAGATTAACTCCCAAGTTTAAAAAGCACAGCAAGCTAATTTATATTGATCTCACACTTGTCTTTACCTACAGAATTGGACTGGCTTAGTAACCTAAGCTTCTCTACGGAAGATGCACTATTACTGCATCAGCGTACTACAGAAGTTGCAAATCTCATCCCTGAAAAATCACCACTAATAAGGTAGAATGTACCTCAATATCTTTTGAAATAGCCTCTTTCTTATGTCCTGCTTACCTTTTGTTATGTGAGACCAAGATCAGGAGCTTTTAGGGGTGTTTTTTGTCCCACTGTTCAGTATTCAAAAAGGCCTGAACTGAGTCATATATATAAGTATGAATAATGCTTCCATGTCCGTTAACTTAAAATAATGAGAAATTATACTTATGCAATTACATTCCCATTTTCTTTTTCTCACAGCTGCATTTAAATCATTGTTATTTCGGAATGGAAAGGGAACTGAGTGATCATGATTCTTCATTAGTTTTGAATGTCCTAAGTGACCCTTGAAATAATGTAAAGATTAAGCATCATCTTTGTGATTTCTCTGTGGAAACCAGTTCAATCAGCCATTTTGCAGTCGAGTTTTTACTTTTTAAAAACTAGTTGAAGACGTGAATTAATGAAATATTACATGTATCAAGTTGTGCGGTTGTGTAGAACATGCTGATCACTGAAGTGGGTGATTATATTCTTTTAGAAAAATGAGCTTTAAGCAGCCACGTTTGCTGAAGAGCTAGTTTTAATACCTTCACTAGAACAGTTGCTCTACTTGGCATATCTACACTATAACTAACACTTAATAATTAATGACATCAAGTTGCAGTTACCGAGTTCAAAAACTTAGTCACTTTTAATTTGATACAAGCTCCTGTGTTTACGATGACTGTTGGTGATCATGATAGAGAATGCCTTTATAATAACAATCATAGCTGAATACATCTTTTTGTATACTTATTCTTACATTTACATGTATTGTGTGATTGAAATGCAATGACTGTTCTGTTTATCAGTCATATATTCTGCTTATATTTCTTCAAATCTTTTCAGGACTTTAATGTCATAAACCTAAGGAATTTACAAGCTATCATTCGGATAGAATGACATAGTAAACCCACCACATTTCATTAATCTTTGGAAAAGCATTTGTCAAAAAATAGTGTACTGAAAAATGTTTGATCTTTTTGCCTATTATGAGAGTACGTTCCCAGTTCAATAAAAACTAATTAATCCAATATAGTTGGTGGGTTTTTGGTTTGTTTTTTTGGTTTGGGGGAGTGTGTGTGTGTGTGTCTTTTAAAGGCCTGCTGATGGTTCTCCCATAGCTTCTTTTATCTTAGTGCCCTTAAATAAATTGTGTAAGATTATCTTCTGAGTTGCCTTGCTTCTGAAGCGCTGCATTTTCTTTTACTGACATATTAGGAATACTGAGACTTGTTACTCCTTTCTTTTATTGAAAGATTCCAGAAAAACTGTTTAAAAAGGATTTGTGCTTTAATTAAGGGTTAGAGAAGACCACCATTATTTCAGCTGATCATGTAGTATGTACAATCATATACATGTGTTTGACAAAACTATCTGTCCTTTGTGTGATCTCTCAGTAAGTCAGTTCTCTGTTGCTTGTAGTGTTTGTTATTATATTATGTTATATTACATGATAACATTAATTCAGTAGTCATCAAAAATTGTTCTTTGAGAGGTGAGATTTGAATTTCTAATCTGGAAGTGATTTTAAAAGTATGGTTTTGATATTTCTTATGTAAATCATAAAGAAACAAGGAAAAAAGTGCAGACTTCTTTCTTTTGCAGGTCACCCTGAAAGATGTGTCATCCTTTTCGCTTGACCTAAGTTGTCTTAGCAAAGTTGGGAAATTTTATCAGCTCAGTCATCTTCTTTAATTTGGCAATGATAACAAATGGGTGTTTGTACACATCACACATCAAAATGCCTTTGACGATTAAAACTTTAAGACTGGTTGTCAGTAATTCCAGCAGCTGAAAAAATAAAGATAGTTGTTACTTAATGCAAATTTTTATCACTTTCACTGTATGTGTTACTGCTAACTCTCTTCTCCAAAAACACAGGGAGAATAAAGGTAAAGGGTAAAATGATTCTGAACTTTCTTACAGTAGTATTTCTTTACAGTTTTACTACTTAGATATATAGATGTATATAGATACATATACTTGTTTCCAAGCAGGACTACTTCAAGATCAGAGTTGTCAGGGGAAAGTGATACAGATGAGAGTCTGAAACAGTCAAGTAAGAAAAGGAAAAAGAAAAAGAAAAAGCATCACCATTATAAGAAGACAAAAAAGAAGACCAAAGGGGACTCCAGTAGCAGTGAATCGGACCTGGACAGTAAGCACATCAAGGATAAAGCCACGAGAAGTGGCAGAAGTCATGAAAAGGAAGCAGCAACAAAGTATGTATTTATTAATATTATGCAAGATGTAAATTCATTGTGTTCTTGTACATGTCTCTTCAACTTTGTGAATTAAATCCTTGCCACTGGTGGGTAATTTTTTCTAAGCTGTATATGACTAAACCTGCATGCAAAGCAATGAAAATAGAATTAGAAACACTTGTTTAATCATATCTGAAAAACTGTGACTAAAATATTCTGTGAAGTACCGTTCTGCAGAACAAAGCATGGTATGGTGGTAATGAAATGTATTTTTAAAGACATGTAGAGTCTTATGCTGACTTTTTGTAAGCATCTTGTTTCCTTTCATGGATTTTTGATTTACTGGGAGAGTTTGGAGAGGGATTGCATTAAACGTTGTTCTTAATTAGAGCAGAAGTCTTAACATACAGCTGTGTTTGCCTTGTGACATAACTTCTTCCTCACAGAGTTAACATTTCCTTTTTTCTTTCATATTAAGACAAAGTTTGTTGTACAATTGAACATTTCTTTTATGTCCAGCCATGTATTGCTCTATGCTGTGTGTTTCGTACTTCTTGCTCATAGTACATCTAGATGAGTATTTGAACAATTGAAATTGTTTTGCAAGATCTTTTTTTGTTAATTCCAGGAGTACTGTGTAATTAGTGGAGGTGTCATTTTTATATGGAACAAGAAAATAGGTATCTCGTGACTAGCATGATATTTGAGCAGTAAAAGAGGTTCTGTGAACACACGGAGTATTCAGGTTTGGCATACCTAGCTGTGCTTTTCTCAGTCTGTTGGTTTTTGATCATTTCATTCAAAGTGGCCCAATGTAACTGGCTGTGTAAGTCACCTTTCTCTATTTCTCATCATGTTTGCTAGTTTGAGCAGCCGTTTTGCCTCTCTTTGATTCCCTAGTTCCTGTTTTTTCTTTAGCATCAGCAGCTCTGGCTCTAATTCACAGCACTGCAGCTGCTCCTGGGGACAGCGTGAGGATTTGTTGACATTGAGGAATCATTGTTACAGCTGGGTGTAGTCCAGGCAGACCTTGACTTTCCCTCAATTTACTACTTTTCCCAAGGCAGATTTACCAGGAGCTGGGAGCATAAGCTCATGGGCATGTGTCTATGCCAAGGGCTCTTAACATTGTTTCCCTGTGGAAGAATAGCAATAGTACCGGAGGAGTTGTCTGCTGCCTCTAGCCGCCCTCACCACCTCCCGTATGAAGACTCTGTTGTTGGCTTGTGGTGGCGAAGGCTTATTTGGCTGTGAGGAAGCATAGTAAAAGTCATTGGGATGCTAAGACCGTTCTGCTCTGCACAGTCACTCTTGTCGTGGCTGGAAGGGTGTCTGGGCTGGATGGAATGGACTTATGTGCTGAACCTGGTTCATCAGCTGTTTGCTAGACTGGGCCAACCAGCCAGTGCTTTGCCCAAATGAAAGGGCTGAAGTTCTTTCAGGGTGTCTATTTTCATTTCTTTCCATAAATTGTTGATTCTGAGAGAATATTGAGTTTTCAGGAGACTGTTTTTGAAACCTGAACCACAAAATTGCTCTAAATGCAATAGGTCTTGTGAAATTTTAGGAAGCTTCTCAAGACTATAAAGCTCTTTTACTAAGTTACATATTTGTAACATGAATTCAGATTGGAAGTTCAGTTCGGAGGCAGGTGGCAATTTCCACTTAAATTCATTTGTATAACTGTAATCCATAAAGCACTTTGCACACTATTTTATCAAATGCATGGGTATAATTACAGCTAATCTATGTAATCCTCTTACAGATTATCCTCTTTTTAGTAAGATGCTACAATTAAGAAAGACAGAAGTAAATTTTAAAAGTAGTAATATATGGCTTTTAGATTATAGTTTACCAAGCAATTCACTGGTTAAATCTGGTTATTAGCTTTCATAATCCTAAATGCAATTTTTGGAAGTGCAAGGAGAGTTTGTGTTTTGTTTTGATGGTCCTATTAGTGTATTTCTAGTTGTTTCTTTCCCAGTGTGTGACTGACTTTGCAATGATGGATTATGTACCATGACTTTGAGTAAATTAAATTACTATGAATGACAGAAATGCAATGTTGCCTGGGTTTTGTAAATGCTGAATATTTTACCAATGTTTAGAATATACTACTTCTCCTTTTCTTCAGTCTAGATAAGAAAACACCAAATCTTACCAGCAATCGCTTTGTTTGGCTTGATGATATCCAGGCTTTCACAGCAGAAACCTTCAGAATAGACAAGAAACCAGACCCTGCAAACTGGTCCTACAAATCCCTGTATCGAGGGGACATAGCAAGGTACAATATGTTGGTTTCAATGGTATTCAAACTATCACAGAGTCACTATCTCAAGATTCATTAACTTGAGCCTGGCTGTGAAATTTTTATGTAGAAGATGAGAAAATAAGATAACTGGTTTATTTCAAAATTTGACTTTGCATTGGGCAGAAGTATTTTCAAAGGCAAAAGATGCCATGAAATAATGGGAATAAAGTGCATGATTTTCATTTTTTCTAAAAACATTCTCTGTTTAGTAGACTGCAGGCATGTGAACTTGTAGAACTGCCATCTGGAGGTGGCAGCATGGGGCAGATACAAAAACATAATTTTGAGGTCAGAAATCCTGGGTTCTGTTGTAGATCATGGTTGGGTGAGTGCCCCTTTTGATCTTTATTGTTCTGTTTCTGTGTCTGAAAGGGAAGTGAAGGTACTGATTATTTCATACTAGATTTGGCAAGAGGTTTACTCACTTGAGTAGTTTGATATCCTTGCAAAAAAAGGTACAGATACATTCTTAGCAAACAGCTTCTGTGTTAGATCACCCAGACATCGTACCAAAGGGTATCTATCTTATGCATTGCTACATTTCAAATGACTATAGATGACATTGCATATTCAACATCCTTAGTGGGTTACTGGTACTATGATGACCCTTCAGAACATATCGCCACATTAACGGAGAAGCCCATCTAAAGGAGCCTACGCTGGGCTCGTGCATTGTGTATGTATGCTTACTTCTTGATGTTCTCAAGGAAAATTGTTTACTATATACAAAAAGTAATTATTTGTGGAGGAGGGAAGATTTACGGGGTTTATTTTTGAAGTGTATATACCTTTGCAGTGAAATTGCCTGGTTACAATCCATTGAATTTTCTGCCACCTCTGGATTGTTAGCTGTTGTTTGAGATGAAAAGTATTATTTTAGCATTGCACGTCACTATGTTTGCCACTGAAATGACATTCTTGGTAATAGTTTAAGGTGGTATTTTCCTTTCTTAATCCATAGGATTATTGTGGCCTTTATGAACCTGGTCTCTCTTTCCTCTCCACCTGCCCCACCCACTTCTTGGCATATGAAGTGGATAGAGGCTTAGGGAGACAGAAAGATATTACCAGACTGAAGTACTGGTGTCTGATTTTTCAGTTTAAAATAATCTGATCTAAATAGCCTTCAATAATGCTGTCTGTTGTTCTTTCTCCAGGTTTGTCTACATGGCTTAAAATGATAGGAGGAAAAAAAAATTTTCTTCTGCTGAGTATGACAGATATTGTTAAACTCAGAGGAAGCTTAGTATGATAATAAAAGTTGTGATGGCACTGAGAAAAAATATATAAATTGAAGTCTTAAATAAGGAGAAAGTTATCAAGTTCTTACACTTTTGAAGGTCTATGCATACATTATTTGGGTCAATTTGAATTAAAGTACTTCATCAATGCTTTCTTTCAAAAAGGAGGTATCTTTTCTAATGTGTATTTTAGAAGATGTTTATTTTTCCTTCTTAGATATAAAAGGAGAGGAGAGTCCTGTCTTGGCATAGATGCAACAAAACAGTGTATAGCTTGGGACAGTTCTGCATCAAAAAGAAAGCAATTGCAGAGGCGACCTGAACGCTACTTCACAAAGAACAATGTGAAGATGCTGAACACAGATGGGATTCCTGTTTGCAATAAAAGTTCTCCATCTGACCCAACTGCTTTTATACCAGTTTTCCAAATGGAAACTGATGATCCTTCTGACACAACAGAGGTAAATCCTCTTGGGATTTATGATCCATCAACTACAGTGTGGCTACAAGGAAAAGGGTGCAAGAGTGCAGACCATGAGCCTGTAAATACGCAGCAAACAATTCAAGAGCCTGGGTTAAACCTTAACTCCATTCTCATGACAAAAGTGGAAGAACATAACAAGAAAGTCAGAGAAAACCCAAGAGACATTAGTGCTTGGATGGAATTTGTTTCTTTTCAGGTATGTGTTCTGACAGACCTGGTTGCTTATTATAAGTAATAAATACATGAACATTATATTGTAGTTTCATTTGTTTAGGACTGTATATCTTCTGTTGGTGGAGAATGAGCTGTTAATTCATCTTCACAAATGTCAGCATTCTTCTCGTGATTCTAGTGATGATTCTTCCTAATGTAATGATTTTTCTTTTTGTTTTAAGGATGAATTAATGAGAGGACCTAGCCCTTATGCCAGTAAGGGAGAGCAGGAAGTAAGAAGAAAATCACTGAAGTTAATCTTAGAAAAGAAACTGGCTATTTTAGAGAGGGCAATTGAAAGCAATCCAAGTAATGTTGATCTGAAACTTGCCAGGCTGAAGCTTTGCACAGAATTCTGGGAACCACCAGCTTTGATCAAAGAATGGCAGAAGCTAATTTTCTTACATCCCAATAATCCGGAGCTGTGGAAGAAATATCTCCTGTTCTGTCAAAGTCAGTTCACTACCTTTTCTGTTTCAAAAATCAATAGTCTCTATGGAAAATGTTTGACTACATTGGCAGCTGTACAGGATGGCAGCATGGTATCACATCCTCTACTGCCTGGCACAGAAGAAGCTATGCTAGGTAAGGTTCTTTCTATTTCCTGTTATGGTCAGAATGGTCTCCATAGGAGTTGACTTACATTCTCTATAAGAACAGACTTTCCTATGTATTACAGNAAAAATTTTTATAAAAAAAAAAAAAAAGTTGGCTCATGAAAGAAACAGTTATCTCTTGTTCAAAAGTCTTACGGTTAATCACTTTAATCCAGAAAAGAGAAGGGACATGGGAAGTCTGATGTGAAATTTTCTTGAGCATCCCTGTTTGTACATGGAGAATTCTAAACTGTGATACCATGTGATCATGCCTTTTGTATGTATTGTATCCATATATCTACCACTTATAATTTATTATATAATTATCCCTGGAAGGAAAGTCAGTCAGATGGTTAGGATGCTGGACTGGATCCAGGGAAGAAACGAATTCATGCTCAGTTCAGGCATGGGCTTTGAATTTATTTGGAGCTAAATGACTTAACCTATCCCATTTCAGTTTTGTTGCTCTTCCTCGGGGGTTCATTGTGATTATTAATCTAGGAATACCCTGAGGAGGGAGAAATATTAGTGTCACCATGAATATGTTTGGGGTTTTTCTTCCTTTTAAAATTTGTTTTAAACCTAGGGGAGACTATTATGAAGCAGTCCACATTTCTTCATGTGTGGCATAATACAAGGAACCTGTATTTTTATCCAAGTCCTGTAACTGCTGTTTAAGCAATGATACTATCTGTTATGCAGTATCCAGTCTGGACTTACAGATTGAGATGCTGACTTACAAATTAGTTTCAGGTGTTCAGATCTCTTATAGCCTTTGGTTGATTCATCTTGGATCAAGCACTGGAAGAAGGGCTGTAAAGGAAAAATCCTGTGCTGGCAGGTGGATATTGTACTGCCTGATAGCTTCTACTGTCTCTGATTTCCAACACTTCAGTCACTTTGTACACTAACCACAATGAATGATTCTCAGGACAAACGTTTTATTCAACATGTATTTTTTCAAACAGGAAGGTTTTTCTTTCATTTTGCTTCCCTGCACAGAACATATTTGACTCATGAAATACTGTTTGTCAACTGCTGTGAGAAATTTGGTTTTTTAATGGAGTTCCTTTAACTAGTTAACTATATTAGATTGATTGACATTTTTCAAAATACTTGTTTGCTGGCAATGTCTATAGATAGGTTAAAATGAAAATGAACTCAACTTTATTTGTGTTTCTGTTCCACTCTTAATGTCTTGTTCTGTATTAAGACTATAGTGGTTTGTTTATGAACACTGTTGAGGGTTTTGGTGTGGTGGGTTCCCCCCCCCCTTTGGAATTCAAGTGNTATGGTAGGCTTGTATCTTCAACCTTTGATCTTTGCTAATGACAAAGTGTAAGCTAATTTTAAATAGTGGTGGACTATGCCATCTAGTGTTCAATTCAGTATGCAGTGCTATCTGCTTGGAAATGGGTGTTTTTTAAAAACATGAAATTTAAGAAAGGAGGTAAAAATTAATTTAAAATTATAGATCAGTTTTTACTCAAATTTTGAGATAATTTGTAATATTTTAAATTTACTAGGAACTGTAAATATAAAGCAGGTGAAGGTAAGCATTCTCAAATTTTGCTGTGGAAAGGGAGTCCTATTTTTCAAATTATACCTACTAGTTAGGGAGAAACATCCTTATCTTTTAGGTCAGTTCAGCTGCAGAAGTGTCTTAGCATCATGGACTGAATTAAGTATGTATTCATGCTGTTTTCAGCTTTTACCACAAAGAAAATGCTGATCTTTGCATTTCTTCAAATATCTTTTTCTTTTTTAGCATGGGGAAAATCTTATGCTATAATTTATTTTTGGCTCCAGTTTGGCAGCAAGTCCTGATGAGATATTCTCTACATTCAGACTATTTTAGTCAAAGTTCATCTGTTTGAGGCTTAGAAACTAGGAAAGGACAACTTTTTCAGTGTCAGTTAGTACTTTGGAAGATTCTATTATATACTTAAATGTACTTTTTGTTGTTTAAATAACAAAGAGTCTGAGATTTCTGAAGATATCAGAAACAATCATTGACTTTGCAGGAAAATCGGATTAAATGCCTAGCTTGTATATTCTAGCTGAATTCAGATTTTTATGTGCACGCATCTGATGTAAATCTCAATACATGTAAAAGGAGTAAATCATTTGCCACTTCTTAGCAATATAAAATAATAATAAATCTTATAATAAAATGGATCTTATTCATCTTCATTATTATGATCATTCATGTATAAAAAAAATAAGATGGTCATTAGAAGCAATTGATGCTAACCTATGTTGTTACATGTGTGTATCTAGACCCTTAAATATTTTGATTGTTTAAAACCTTCCAAAGCCAATGCATTTAGTGAAGAAACAATAGCTTTTGAAGAACTGTTTTCAAAACTATCAATGAATTATTTAAGTCTTGATTTATGGGTTTTGGGGTTTTTTGCAAGCCAATTAAAATTATGGTTTAAAGCAATTTGATTTTTGAACAGCCACTGTTTTGTTAAGACTTGAGTGTAATTTGGAGTGATGGAATATCTCTGAAATGTCCTTGAACTGCCTAGTAATAGAGGTGTTTGTAATACCTGTTGTTTCTCCAGCTCGTTCATTGAAGACTCTCGTTGCAAATGTATGAATAGAAAAACTGAGGCTTTGCTTTGCTTTGCTTTGTAGGCTGAGACTTGAGGCTCAGTGTGTAGTAGGGTTATGGCAGGGACTACAGAAATAATTTGTTGAAGAGCAATGGATAGGACTCTTCTCTACTTTGAAGCAGTAATACTTTGACCAAAAGACCGGACTTCTCAACTGAGTTCTTATGTAAAGGAAAAGAAAATGGGAATGACAGTTGGAATGAAAATCGTATATTACCAACATATTACCAATGTAACT